>MU225322.1:1339247-1351345 GCA_018584345.1 Thuja plicata
TTGTCTCCTTTGTTATTTCATTTTGGTGTATGCTCTAAGGATTAGCTTGATTCATAATAATCTTCCTTTTTCCTTACTCAATTGGATTAATTTGTTCCTGTCTCGAATTTATTTTCCATTTTAACACTTTCATGTGTGCACTCAAAAGATCTATGTCCTTCTTCAGGTCACAATTGTAACAAGTTCCTTGGAACTATCTTCTGCTATAACCACCTCGGGAGTAGTTTCCTCTTCCACGGAATGAAATTCCACCTTTCCATTTGGTCTTTCCTTTTTCTTGATATGTATCTGGATTTATATTGTCTGGTTCAGATCTATTGTTTACACCATGAGATCTACCTCTTCCTCTAGGGAATCTACCACCTCTTCCTCTTTTCCTTTGTTCATATCTTTTATTCAATTTCTCCTCAGCCTTTAGGGAAAAATGATATGCCTCTTCAATACTTTCCATCTTTACCAAGCTGATCTCATCTTGTATAGAACTTCTTAATCCATTTAGATATCTTGCTATTCTTTCCACTTCATCTTTAGCATGTCCAGATCTGATGTCTAATATGTAGAATTCCTTGGAGTAATATTTTACTGAGCTATCCTTCTGCTTCAAACTTTAAATTCTCCTAACTAGGTCAATTTGGTAATCAAAAGGAAGAAACTTGCCTTTCAATTTGTTTATCATCTTATCCCATACCTTAATCTTGTCTTTACCCTTCTTCTTTTGATCCAATTATAGATGCTCCCACTACAAGGATGCATGATCTTTCAACTTTGTACTTGCAATCTTTACTTTCTTCTCCTCTGGTACATTCTCATACTCAAAGTATTTTTTGATCTTGGTTATCTAGTTTATCAACTCATCAGAATCTAACTTTCCACTATACTCGGGAGGATTAAACTGAGGTGTGGACATCAAGCTTTTCAAAGCTCACAGGAATCTCTCTTCTTCATGATCCGTCACAGGTGCAGGTGGTGCCTCTCCTTGCACTTCTTCAAATTCATCATCACTAACATCTTCAATATGTCTTCCTCTACACTAGGCTGTCTCAAAAGCTTCCAGTCTTGCAACTATCTGTCTTAACATATCAGCTAGCCCTGAATATGTATTTCCTCTCCCACGAACCATCTTGAAACCCTCTACAATTGTAGGTTGGATCATAATCTGCTACCCCACAAAAATATCAACCAACTCGGGTTAGGGATTACAAGAAGTAACCTAGATCTAACCTTTGCTCTGATACTAGCTGACGTAAGGAGGGAAGGAAATCCAGGGCCCAAGGCACTCCCATCTAACCAAACCAACTTGCAGAACAACTCAGAAACAAAAATACAAAAAGGGAGAGAAGAAACAATAGAACATATATATTAATTCATCAAACTTATTACATGTTAGGCTATAAGGCCTTCCTAGTTTCATCCATATATATTTAGATCTTTGATAGAATGATCTTCATGCATGCGAGGTCATAAACTTTCTATCCAAATCCGCTAACCCCTAATCTTCTATTTCCAAAATTGATGCCTAGTCTAAGAATAGAAAACCAAATTTATACAAGAGTCCACCAAAGAGGTCGACACTTAGATCCTAAATATCCAACATAGGAAACATCAAAGACCCAGATTTAGGTCCACACACATCCCAATGAGAGATTCCACATTAATTACGCTACAAAAATTAAATACAGAAGTCGGCTAGAAGATCCAACATCAAAATAAAAAACTCGGTAAGAAGCCAAGCGAGCAACATAAATAACTCAATAAGAAGCCAACCGAGTAACTCGGTAAGAAGCCAACCAAGCAACAAAAACAACTTGGTGAAAACCCACCGAGCAGCCAAACATCCACCAAGACCTATCGGCAAAGAAAGATAGAACAAGTAACCGATCCTGAGCACCGAGCAAAAGCAGTTATCGAGCACTTTACCGAGCAGCCTCTAACAAGCTACCGAACTAAAGAAAACATATTTTTAGTTGATTGGGATTGCCAAAGAACCCAAGATGCTCCTGCATAAAAAAAAGTATGATCTAATATTTTTTTTTTATAAGACATAAATAATACCCAATCATTCAAGGTGTTTAGTGATCTTAATTTGGAAGTTTCCTGTGAATTTGGTTCTCAAGTAATAAAACGAATAGAAAGCCTCTAGACAATGAAAAATATTTATTCTTTTAATAATATCTTTAGGATCCAAAAGTGTAAGACCACCTTGGATTTGGGTATGAAAGGGGTAGATGTAAAATTAGTAATAATCAAAGGATATTTTAAGGTTTATTTTACACATAATGTTCCTTGGTGGTAGTTCAGCTTATAATTGATTTATTTTCGAACATAAAGAACTACCTATGTATTTCTAGTAGATAGGAATTAAATTTGTCATGATGTTAACATCTTCTTAACATCTTCTGATGGTAATATTATGTTATATGTTTATGTAAGGTTATGTGATTGTTTATATTTATATCTCTATTTAAATCATACATCATTAGTAGTTGTTATGAGTTTGGATTAATAATTATATGCATGTCAAGTGTCTTCTTATAGATGCTTATTGTTATGGTTGTACACTTGTAGACATGTTCTTTTCTCTCTAAATCATTTTTAGTGTAATGGTGGATAATTTGTTTTTTTTTTATTACATTTCATCATAGATAATTTTATCATTAGGAACAGAGGAGGTATTGAGCCTATGTCATGTTTTTTTTCATGGGATTGTATGAGTCCTCGTAAATTATGATGATTATCATGATACTAATTTAATGATGTTGATCTTGATGATGTTATTAATATTTTAAATATTGATATTATCTAAGGATTTATCTATATTTCATTCCTATGTTTGATTGTGAGGTATTTTAGTCAAATGTTATAATTGAGGTGGTTTCATGGATGAGTTATTTGATATCGAGGTCTTGAGAAGATCTAATATTTGTGACTATGTATGATCCTTTTTGGAAATGGATTCATAATTGGTGAATATAGGAATTATGTGTTCAATTGATTTATAATTCCTTGATTGGACCCTATAAGATGGATAATTAGATACAATTTGGGAGAGTACATATCAATGGGGGCTGAGGCCCTAAGGTGGCCAGTCCAGGACAACTCATTGGAGATTAATGTAATCAAGTGAAAACCTAATAAAATTAACTGGGGTAAAGCAATAAAAAAAAAATTATGGTGCCTCGCCCATACCTTGAGTGCTAGTATAGGCTAAGGATGGGAATGAGAGAAGATGCCTATTGAGAATGGCATAATCGATCTTCCTTGTCCTCATGAAAGGAATTTTTGGTTCCACATGAGTCCTACTTCGGGGTCTAGGTCCAAAGGGATCAGTCTAGCATAACCTAAGAAAAATGGCTATGTGCTGACACTCTTCTCTTCTTGTACTCTAGTATCCTATTCTACTGGGTTGTGAGTAGAATTATCTAGTATTTTCTTGTCATGCTTCGTACTTTTGGATATATATTATTTCTTGGACGTTCATGTTGGACATATATTATATCCTTAACCATGGTTTCATCATTGTTTCCCCAAGTGGGTGGAAGATGATGATGAAATTGTCTGGGGACTCTACCCTAGAAAGGGTTGTGTACCTCTTATGTATTTAACAATAATAATATATGATGTAATTTGTACCCATGTTATGGTAAACCCATTACGTTGTGGTTACAAAAAAAAGTACACACACACACACACACACACACACACACAGATATATGTATGTATGTATGTATATGTATATATGTATATATGTACACACTAGGGTTTTCGAACTCGATCTCACTGTCATCTTGTGATTTCTAATGATAAGGAATGAGTTCAATCATATCAATTCATGAATAAAAATAAACTCCCAATAGTTTTCAATAGAAATAAATCAAACCTCAAAGATGTTAGGAATAAAAGTCCACCAACATAAATGAGAGGGGGGTGAATCAGATATGAGACACATTATTAAACATTAAACATTATAAACCAAAACTTTAATCCAAATGATAACATAGTAAATGCAATACCATAGCACAATCCTTTGTTGCCAAGGAAACCCTGATAAAGGTAAAACCCCAGTGGGAATTAGCACCCATAAATAGTGTACTAAGAGTATCGTATCCCTGCTAAAATATTTATCCTTGTTAGGAGCTTATTAATGCATTATAGTATATATTACATGTTGAAGGACATACCCTATTAGTAATCAAGAGTAATAGTAGGCTCACTACCCAGGCACACTTCTTAAAGAAGGTTAAATCCACCTTGAGGACTTATTGTTCGAAATACAAGTGCACATGAAATATACAACCAATGAACTGTTGTATAGAAGCTATCTTTGATTTATTAGTTCCAATGAAGTCTCTTAATCACATCATCTTCTCTACATCTAGTAGACCTCACATAAATAAGCTTGCAGCTTCCACACTTCATTGTTACACATCTCTCATAAAAGAAAACAAATTTCTTTTATACAGATTTACAACAAGAAATTAGGTCAGCCAATTAAGACTTCCCCAATGCACAAATAATTACTTAACCCCTTTCTAAGATATGCAGGGTACCTATAACAAGTAAACATCAATTAAAATTCATCAAATATAATCCAAGATCTGTAATCCATGCTCACACTCCATAATATACGCTCAATCTCTAAATTTAGTGCCAAATAGATCTCCTCCATAACACACTCCACAACAGCCATCACCAAGAGTCCTGCAACCCAAGGGTCATAACACACATTCCTCAACATTTATTTTTACATTACCAAAGCTTTCATACCATGAATCCATATCGCACGCAATTTATCCTCAAAACCTAGAGACTAACTCTGTCAAAGATCACTGTCATAGTCCAATACCCAGTCTTCACTAAAACACCTATAACTCACTTAATCTAAACTATTAAGCCACACAACCTTAGACATTAGATGAAAACACATCCCTCTACACATCACCATATTTCCTTGTTCTGAATCAACCATATAGTACCCGTACAGTTATGTCAGTCATCTAATTTTGTTAGCAATTTTTCTTGTATCCCTCAGTTTTAAAAGAGAATATGCGAACCAGACTTGAGGATCTTCATCCAAATCACATGAATCTACTTCTTCCTACAAACTAAGGGGAAAGAAAAGGATTTGATCCTCCTTTTACTTCGAGCTCCACATGCTCAGGCGGGTGCACCTAAAACATAACAAATCTCTACATACATAAGCACTCTCTAGCTAAACCCCATTATGCATATGCGACTGTGGATAGTTCTTAGACTTGCATAAAATGGGAATCCAATACTCAACCAATATTATACATGATCCCATTTGCATAAGTTTTCTAAGAACCAGGGAAATGTTCAATGTTACAATAAGGATTAAATCCTTCTTCTCTTCGAGCTCTAAGATCAGGCAAGCTAACCCACAGATTCACTTCTTCAAAGAATCACCAAAAGAGCTTGTATTATGCAACACAAGACATGACATGTATTCTCTTCAATAGGAATTAAAAGGTGAATTGATTTAATGGATTGATGATGAAAATTGCAAGACAAGTAAGGACCAATGCCTTATCTACTGGGAAACAGAGTCAAGTGAATACACTTCCCTAGAAAACTCTCCAATTCTAAACACATAGAAACCAAGTGAAGTGCCTTACAAATAAATTTTCTCAATCCAATACACAAACATCAAATTTGTATGCAAATCTTAAACCCTCAGATTTTTCCTCTAAGAATTAATCTCTCCTTGAAAGAAACTCAGAAACAAGCTCACATATACCTTGTAACTAGTGCATTAAAATGCCTTATAGATTAACACACAAGAATTAAAAAAGACTTACAAAGACATCAACGAATGTTGCACATGGATTCCATTGTTATTTATTGAAAAATCCTCTAATTATGTACATTTACAAGACAAAGTAACTCAAAAAATGAAGACTCGGGAGTCAGACAACTGCCCAATAGTGTCAAATTTTCAACATCCTTGTTCCAATGGAGAAAAAGCCAAATATAGGAGAAATGGATAAAACCATTTCAGTCACCGACACATGTCTGTCCCCAAGAAAATATCTCCTTCCTCATGAAAATCTGATTTCTTCTTGTTCTAATTGCTTCTCTAAAAAATTTTTATTCCAATCCAGCTCTCTAAAAATCAGATTTTAGTCTCTGTGAAAAATTCCTCAGTGAATGCTCATCTTTCAACTTTGCAAAAATATATTTCTAAAAACTAATATGCAAGACTATATACCTTAATATTTTCACTTTCTATGTGAGTTTACTTGACTTTGCCTTTAGTTTCTTGTGCACATACTATAGCATTTTAATCATTTTAATTCCCTTTTAAAATCTGCACCTTTTCCAATCTTTAAATCTCATTTTCCTCTTATTTCCTTCACTTTACGACCAAAGTGCACCAGAATTTTCCATATGGCACTCTCTAATTTGTCCGCAGGTGCCCCCCTCTACACTGCATCACCCTGCTCTGCCTGGCCCACCACCAGGCCAAGCACCACATGTCATGTTGTTGCATTGCCTCAATGGGTAGATCTCACGCATCTTTGTCTTAAGGCAATGTGCCAGTCGTCGATTTTTCTACCTCAGGATGCGTGCTAATTTTGGATCCTTCTTCTGCACGGCCGCCAAGTCATCTCCACGTGGACTGTCTCGCTACCAGTCCCACCACGTGGTGGCCCATCGCATTCCCTTGATGGATAGGTCTCACACTTATTTTCATCAAGGCAATGTACCAGCCGTCCGATCTCGTTCCCCTCGAGAAACATGCGCCATCTACCACCTCTCTTTGCCACATCATCTTTGCAGACACTACCAAAATCAGTCTATCTTTCACTTGAAATCACCACTTGGCACACATTTTGAGACACCACCTGTAGTCACGCATGTGCATAGCCTCTGGGATTCTCTTCATATTACCATGCGAACCTTTTTGGTTATAAACCCTTGTTTGTCCCCTCCCACTATAAATGTGGGACTAAGTATTTTGAAATTTTTTAAGACTTTAGGTTTTGGTGCCCAAAAACTGGGTCCTACTGACCAAGCCATGTGTTACTAATACCCAGGAAACATATCCACCACCAAGCTCACCAATAAGCTCTTAGTGTTTTCTTCAAATCATAATATGAGTGCTCCCATATAAAAATAATGAGAAACCCCATATCCCAGTGAATGTGGGATTATAAAACTATGCCTCTGCTACAAAACTACAAGCTGCGCGATCCATTTCTTGGAGCTATTTTGAAAAATAGTTCACATGCTTTGTCTCTTCTCCTAGCTTGTGCGGTGAAAGGAGGAAAATCTACAAAAGTTTGTGGAAACTGGCATTTACACCGGCTAATGCATACGCTTGAAAGTTTTAATGAAAACGTATTAAATGAAACTGCACAGCCCATCACATCTTGCATAGATGTATTTTTTTTGGTTTTTTTACATGTTGCATGGCTTCTCACAGGATTTACCCCTGCAATGGAATTGGGTATTAGACCTGCTGATTTAATTTTCTTTGAAATTTAAAATTCTTTCCTCTTGCTATTGCATGGTCAATCACTTCCAAACTTTGCACAACCTCTAAAACTCAACAATGATCAATCTTCAGTTTAGATTTCCCTTTGGCTTGCACAGGGGGTCTTAACACCTATCAAATACATTTGTATTCAATGTTCAAACTCCCTTGATTTTAGCGCAACCTCCCAGTCAATGCTTTGTTTATTTAAAACTTTCAAATTCTCCTATGTCAATGTTTGCACTGGGTTATTCCTTACCTGTGTAGACCACCATGGTTTTGGTATTCATTTTATATGCTTTCAAATCTTTGATTGTTAGCGCAGGCTTTCTGCCATTTTCCAGTGTAGACCTTTCTTTCATTTCCCACGCAGGGTATTACTGCATTATTCATGTTCTTTGCATCACTCTTTCCTTATACATGTTTGGCATGGGATCATCTTTCAATAATTTCATTGCTTGAAATATATAAAAATGCATCTTTGTGTTTTATATCATTTCCTTCATGCCTGGGCTCTCAATATTCTACTGCGTAAAGACCTTACCGTTTTACACCTACCAGTTGGTATTTGCCTAGGCTCAAGACAAAAGCCCCCCACCAATTCTACACAGGCCACTATGCTCTGTATTATATTGCACAATTTTTTTGAAATTGGCATGCGTTGGACTCCTCCATCTAGCTTCTACGTAGCCTACCAATTGTATTGGCTTGCATGTTAAAAAAAAAGACACTCTGCCTCCATCCATAGTGCAGACTTTGCATTTGTATGAAATGTGTTTTTAAAAAAAATTAAAGTTTTCCACTCATTTCAATGGACTTTTCCTCCATCATTCTATGCAATACATTTCACATTGATCTTTAAAAAGAACATGTGCCATACCACTATGTACTAGCCTTTCAAATACTAAGAGAAACTCTTTCAAAATAGTAAGCACAATCTTCCTTATATTTGTAATTTGCAATTTTCCTAAGTGGTTTTAAAGTCCTCCTTCCTAATCCATGTGAACTCACACCAAGAAGAAGAAATAGATAGAGAGATTCCTTCATTTGAGCTTCACTTTATGTGAATACGTGTCTATCTTGATGATGACATATAACTAATTGAATGTTTGATAATGTTAAGTTGAAGATAATGCAAGGCATTAAATCAGTTAATGGTTTGTATTGTCATTGATGTCAAATTGATATCATCTATACAGTCATGTACATAATGCCAAAGACTTCAGGGAACCAATGGTACAAAGGTTATTCTTTCAACAATGCATAAAAGTCAAGTAGTCACTAAGTGACAGACAACATCGATGGAGTGCACACCATCGGTAAAAGCAAAGAAGAAAAGTCATAGTGATACCCGACGAGAAAATGACAGTATTGCCCGATGAAGAAAAACCACGGGATGCCCGACAAGCTGAAAATAGAGTTTCCCGATGAGTAAAAATCCAATGATGCCTAACGGACGGAAATCCCGAAGCTAATTGGAGTCACACCAACAGAACTGTCATTTGTCACCGATGACTAACTACAAAGTTGACTGACAAAATAGAGAGTTCAGAAAATGACAAAATATCTAGCTAGCAAGAGCTAAAGATAGACATAACTGGTTTTTTTCGTTGCTTTATTCAACCAGAGTTAAGTGATTGATTTAAAGAAGATTTGTACAGTTGGCAAGAAGATAACAATGAGATAAATTAGGAATTATGCTTTAAATCAAATTGGCTGGATTGTTTTTCATACCAAGAATCAAGAAACAATGAATATCATGTCTATATAAGAGACAAGCTTAATTCATTTTCACAGGGCATGAAAAAGGGATTAAGGGGAGTGAATAGAAAGAGGATGTTTAAGAGAAACTAATGAAGAATATCTTCATACAGTCTTGATCAATCAAGCTAAAGGAGAGAAAAAGAGTTCTGCAGACACTGACAAACAGTGAAGCACAGCATCACAGAGTAGAAAGTGTGGAGCACAAATAATTGAATTGATACATTTATCAGAGAGGTAATGTACTTAAATAGATCTGAAAATATGCAATTCAAAGTTGCATCATGAATAGGTCATAGTGTTTCATTTTAACCATTGAAGCATCAAGTCTCTTAATAGAGAAGGACTTAACAGTCTTCTATATATTGAGGTACATCCCAAGGAGTGCCAAAAATGTTGATTCATGAAAGTAGCATTGGACTTACCCGATACCTATTAATAGTCTAAGAAGGAGGCTGATTCAAGGATGGTAGAAATAGATGCCCGATACTAAGTGACAACCTCTATGTATAAAATTCTCTAACAAGGTCGCACTTAACAGTGCTTTTGTAACCTTTAGCAGGGTTGGCTCTTAATAGGGCTCACTTCAGAAGAGTGAAAATTTAGGGTACCAGTCATAGTGGTTTTTCCCTTAACAGGGTTTCCACATTAAACATTCATGTGTTATGTGTGTATGATTCATTTCTTTACTGTTTTGTATCTAACATAGTTAACACTGGGTTGATTGGTATACTCTGCTTATTTACTGAGTTTTGGTAAATAGTCATACTGCTTATTGGTAATCAACGAGAATAAGAACAAACAAGGAAAATTGATAGACAGTTAAATCATTATTAGTATTTCATGGCATGCATCTTGTAGGGATATAATAATCTGAGGTTTATTGATTAGTGGTTAAGTTTGAAGGATAAATTTTTGAGGCCACTGATTCACCCCCCCTAGTTATTACTAACAATTGGTATCAGAGCTTGTGTTCTTAGAAAGGAAGGTTTCAAGACCTAAGTCAAGATCACAAGATGAACAGACGAGATGTGCCCAAGTTGAACAAAGACAACTTTGCTTCATGAAAAAGCAGGATAAGACTCCAGTTATCGGGTATTGGTAATGATGTTACTCAATTCCTAGATACTGAATATGTGTTTCCCATAGGATCATTAACAGTAGATCAATTGAGAGAGAAGCATGAGCACAACTGCATGGTTATAGAGCTTTCTTCCTCACTCTTTGATGTTGAATTTGAAGATGTTAAAGATTGCAAAACTACAAAGAAGATGTGGGACAAACTGAAGCTTGTACATGGAGGTGATACAAATGTTCTGAGAGCCAAGGCAGAAAGCCTTAGAGGAAAATTTGATGATCTTAGAATGAAATAAGGAGAAAATGAAAGAAGGAGAAAACATCACATAGTACAACACAATAATAGAAGAAGTAGTCAATGTTATAAAAGGAGTTGGAGGTACACTTGAAGAGGAGATAGTGGTAAGTAAAATCTTAAGAACCTTTATGCCTGTATATGCTATTAGAGTTTCTGTCATTCAAGAAATGAGAGAAGTAGCAAACCATATAGTTACTCTTGATAGTTTAATTGGTAGACTGATCTCATTTGAGATGAATAACTTTGGTAATAGTGTCTTACCAAACTTAGAGTCTACATTTAAGTCTTCTATGAGAATAAGAAAATCAAGTCATAGACACACATCTAGAAGAGATAGTGAAAGTGAAACTGAGGAAGAAGATCTAGATGAAATATAAGCACTTATGGCTAGAAGAATGCAAAGAGGCAAAGGTAAATACAAAGGCAAGTTACCACTTGTATGCTTTAATTGTAAAAAGATTGGACACTTTGCTGCAAGATGTCCTAACAGAAGAAAAGATGACAAAAGTAATGCCAGATCTTTTGAGAAGAAATCTGACAGAGGTGATAACAAAGATTATAGAGGTTATCGACAATCAGAAAGAAGAGATACCCTTCACTATAAGGACAAAGTCAGGAAGGCTAGCTACCTAGCTGCTTGCAAAGATGAAGATACTGACACCGAACTTGATGAAGACATGAAGATGGTATTTGTAGCTGTGAAGGATGATTCAGATGAAGATGAAAGGTATGTAGAAACTGCACTCATATCTAAGGTTAGAAAGAATGACATCTGGATTATAAATAGTGGCTGCACTCACCACATGACCGGTGATAAAGAAAAGTTTAACACTTTTGAGTATTATAATGGTGGTACAGTAAGAATGGGTAATGATACACCTTGTCTAATTGAAGGTAAAGGAACTATAATGCTGAATAACCTGATTAAATGTGAAAATGCTTATTGGGTAAAAGGATTAAATTACAATCTGTTGAGTTTTTCTCAGTTTAATAATTCTGGTCATAGAGTAGCATTTGAGAATAAGAAGGAAAAGATCTTCAATGAATCAGGAAAACTGATTGGTACCGGTGAACAGACTAAAGGTAACTTATTTTATCTGAATGATACTAACACCACTTTCTTAATGAATAGAAATGAAGACATATGGTTGTGGCACAAAAGATTATGTCATGTGAATTTTGACAACGTGATGAAAATAAGCAGAATGAGAAATGTAAGAGGCTTATCGACGATGATAAAACTAGACAACATCATGTGCGAGAATTGTCAAAAAGGTCAAATGACTAAGTCTAGTTTCAAAAGTAAAACCCATACATCTAATGACATTCTAGAATTAGGTCATACTGATTTATGTGGACCAATGAGGACAAAGATTTATTATGGAGATAGATATTTTATTCTCTTTGTTGATGATTACTCTAGAATGATGACAGTCATGTTTCTAAAAGATAAATATGAAGCATTCA
>MU225322.1:1355622-1367274 GCA_018584345.1 Thuja plicata
ATGCCTGATACTAAGTGACAACCTCTATGTATAAAATCCTCTAACAAGGTCACACTTAATAGTGTGTTTGTAACCTTTAACAGGGTTGGCTCTTAACAGGGCTCACTTTAGAAGAGTGAAAATTTGGTGTACCGGTCCCAGTGGTTTTTCCCTTAACAGTGTTTCCACATTAAAATTCATGTGTTATGTGTGTATGATTCATTTCTTTATTGTTTTTTATCTGACATAGTTAACACTGGGTTGATCGGTATACTATGCTTATTTACTGAGTTTCGGTAAATAGTTATACTGCTTATCAGTAATAAAGGAGAATAAGAACAAACAAGGAAAATTGATAGACAATTAAATCATTATTAGTATTTCATGGCATGCATCTTGTAGGTACATAATAATCTAAGGTTTATTGATTAGTGGTTAATTTTGAAGGATACATTTTTTAGGCCACTGATTCACCCCCCCTCTTAGTTATTACTAACACTTGATACTTTGCAGAAGGTGACCTTGCGGCTTTTAATAATCATGAGTGCATACAATCATTGTAGGTGCATATCGGACCTAGTAAGCCATTTAAATCCTTCCTAAAAATTTCTTTAATGATGCAATATTAACTTGCCAAAATGCATTCATCAAGAGATGAGTATTTGACTTTCTTAAATTTCAAAACATCGTATGCTTTCTTCCAGCTAGATTTGAACATGTCTCTAAAAAGGGGATTTCAAACACTTCATCCACCTCGACCCTTCAATTTAAAAACATTTATCCCATTAACTAGTTAGACCAAGAAGCATTGAACTGGAAATCACTTAGAATCAAATTTCATACCTCTGCAAAAATGATCACATAAACAACAACTACCCTCAGGAACTAGCCTCAAAAAATGATCAAAAAGCTTCATATCATCAAGTAGTATGAAACCCATGCTTATTTCCAGCATGTGAATATGCACGCAAAAGGGCTTCACAGGATTTAACTCCATGTGCAAGATGTAACCGATCAAACATGGTGATTCTGAAAACTTGTGCAGACACAGATGTGAAAATATCATAAAATTCATTTGGATTGGCCTTTGAAAAAATACCAAAACATGCTCTGAGACTTACCCACTAGTCCAAGTAGTAAATTTACATGCAAAGAGTATAGACCCACAATTAGTACTTGAAAAAATCTCCAGATAAAGAGTTACCATCTTATGAAAGTGACTATCCTGTAAATGCAATTTTGTTTAACACTGGAAATTTGCATAAACTACCTTTGATTCTGATTTCAAAAAATCATCAGATAAGACCCTCACAACATGGAACCTTGAAAATAAATTCACCTTCACATAGGGAATATGAACCTTCAATTAACTTTCTCTGATGGTGAACTGATCAATTATTACTGCATCTCAAAATCAATCACTTAAACACTTTCTGAGCAATAACACAATAAAATTTAGAAATCTAATTTGGAATCAATTAGGAAAAGTGGTTAAATGGATTGGTCTAAGTCTAAAACTCTTCAGGAAGGTACACTTTCATGTTTGGAATGCAGGGGAAAACTTAATTCTTCAATATATTGAACATGGGACAAATGGTGGGGCCTCAAAGGAAGGTACTTAGAAATCTGCATTTTCACACTCAGGGAAAATGAATAAAATGCAAACAGAATAGCTTTGGAAAATTTGTCATCCAACTTCACAGGGATCTGCAAATAGGCATGGAAATTTACTTTCATTTCTACAACAGCATGGAACACTCCATAATGTCATGCCTATCCATGTGGTCAGAGATGCAGACCTTCAAAGTAGGTCATTTGGGAAATTTTGAATAAGTACAAAGTGCAGATTTGGGCAAACACCTCCAAATGGACATCTCCAAAACATGTCAAAACTAAAATCTAAAAGTTGGAACCCACTGTACTTTCTAAATGAAAAGTGTTGAACCCACTCCCCAAGCTATATCTCATGAAAAACATCAGGTCACTTTTTACAAGTATCCAAAATAGGCCTTCTCACAAAAGATTTTAGGGGTACTCACCTTGCCTTAGAGAAAGTTTTTAAATTGGTCACTCCAAATTTGTACCAAATTTGAGAGTACCAAAAGTGGCTCTATCTAGGGATGCATACCACATGCAGGCATGCAGAGAATTCAAAATCTCTTGGTGAAGCAGACCATTCAAAAATCAATTAAATTTCTTTTTCTCCTCTACTTTCAAAAATTGGGAACCCCTCATTGAAAGCAAACACACCACACGAATGAAAGGAAAGTGACTGCACAAGTATATACATTACTTACAAAAACCTCAAACTCTTCCACAATTGAAATCAGCACTTACCCCTATCAAAAATCTGATTTTCATCTCCATGCATTAAAGGTAAACTGAAATCATCACTTTCATCTTCTTGATCCAAAATATTGCCATAAATCTTCAGCATATCACATATAAAATAATCAACACCCTTACGGTCATTATGCATTGGGAAATCACAAAGGTACTGAATATGTTGATCATTATGAAATACAAGGCCATGATGATCTTTAAAATTTTTAACCAGCCAAGAAGACATAGATTCCAACTCCATCACATATCTGGAGAAATGATGACTTACTTCAGCACATGCTTGGATTTCAAAGGGAAAATTTTCAAATTCAAACCTATGTATATCACACAAGCACTCAACCGAATCATGATGAAATCCAACTTGTGAATTCAGATTTAGTTCATTGCAAGAAACATCAACATGTTGGACTGAAAAAATAAAAAAACTAACTTTCTGTTTGATAGTTGATATGTCCTTTCTGATTCATTTCAACATCTTTAAAAAATAATGCATCGACACTTTCGACATCCCATTCTTACAAAAATGAACATACATCTGGCTAAAGCAAATGATATGATGTAAAATCTAAATCCTCTTTTAGCTTCACATAAAACATTTCAAAATGTGTTTCCAATAAATCAACAAGCAGTTCATTGTATATATTCTTATCTTGGAACAAATTTTCTTGATGTAGATCACTGTTATAGGATACATTATCAGTGTTGGTAACCTCCTCTTGACAAAAAATTGATTCTATACCATTTACAATATCATAAATATCAATGTCCATATCAAATATGCTGACATCCATTTCCGGTTGAAAGGCAAAATCAAACTTAGTCTCTATATCATAGGAAATACTCTCCTGAAAACTCTCATAAGTTGGTTCAAAAAAATCTACCATTGACCCACCAGCAACAAGTTCACATTCATTTTCATGGTCTAGAACATCCATAATTTCAGATTCATAACTAAGACAATCCCCTACATTACCAAACTCATTTATGGGACCACCATGAATAGACACACTATCCATTTGATAAGCTGGCATAATGTTATCTAAGACTGGAAATTTACACATTGGAAGACTTTCAAAAACATTTTTAAATACCACAGTCTTAGAATTTGGCTCATTAAAATCCTTATGCCTTTTAGAATCAACAAATGCACAAGACAAGTCATAGGATGCAAGCATACAAATTGAAAAATTCATGTTATCATCATTGTCATCTGAAGCAAAAGAATTCATCATTATTTTAGACAAATTGGCATCTTCACAATCGTTTCCAACACATGATAATTTTTCCTCCTTTTCAAAAGGCTGCATATAAACCATTACTTTATCTTCACAAAAGTCAAGGCCATTGTGGCTCCATGAATCCTCTTCCTCAACTAATTCTTTATTGGAACCAAGGATTGAAACTTCTTGGCTGATATCTTCTCGTACAAAGGAATGCCCACAACAACTTTCATCTCCATCATAGTCATTGATTTGTTGTTCACATAAATCTTCCTCAAACTGATATAAGAAATCTACATTATTGTGTTGAAAAGAAGAAAAATCCATAGACTGAAATGAAACATTATCAATTATGGATTCATCTTCAATGTCTTGATATTCATTGATGTCATCATCAACATAATAGTCATCATATTCAACAACATAATCAGATTCAACATTACTCTCATAACTAGATTCAACATCAACAAAGTATGATAGAACTTCCTCACTTGGGGCTTCAAAATCATCATTTGACAAAACACCTGCCCCCTCACTACTTTCCACATTTGACTGCAAACAACTTATCTATGCAACCCCAAATCTGGAAAAACTAGTTTCCAATTTATTAGGTTTGCAACCATTGTATAAATATATCTTTGCCTTAAGAATATTGCAAAATTCTTTACTAACCATACTCACATCAATATGAGGGGCAATTGTTGTTTGCTGAATAAACTCTTCACTCATATTTTGTGTTGAAACACAATTTAAAGCATGGTTAGTACAGTCAACAAGCATGTAAACATCTTGACATCGATCTTTAATTTTTGATCCACACCTATCTAGTGCATTTGATACATCATGACAATGATCGCTAGTAGATGGAAAACCTCTTTGGATGATTCCATACCTTAAATTATTTTCAATATCAACATCTGTCATAAAAGCATGATTCCAAAATCTCTTAACAAGTAGCTCATCTTTTTACCAAATGTCCCTAAATAAACAAACAACATCATTTGGTCTTAACTCCATTGGGATATGACCCAATACTTTTGCAAATCTGAAATTGAAAGGAGGAACTAGCTCACCATTCTTTATTTGTATTTCCATGAAAGTCTTTATCACTGCAACTGGATTAACTTTTTCACCAAAGTGCTCAATAAAAGATGATCTTAACTCTTCCCATGAAGAGATAGAGCATTCTGAAAAGAAAGAGAACCAATACCTTGCATCATCTACCAAAGACTGAATAAACAACCTCATAATGTTGTCCTCATATTCAATATCAAAATCCTCCATTAAGTCCATGAATTTTCTACAATGCTTTTTAGCATTTTCCTCTCTCCCACCACTAAATTTTGGCAAATTTTCTTTGATTTTGGATGGAAAAGAATTTGGGTAGCCACAAATGCCTTCAAAATTTAGAGCTAGGTACAAGTTAATGGTGAAACTCTATCTATTACATTGTTGTAACATCTTATTAGATATGGTTGCACTTGAACACACACAAGGCTGGAAATAATCAAAGTAAATTCCCACAAGCCTTCATAAGAATTTCAATTTGACCATAAAGAGCTTGATCAAACTTCTCAAAAAATTTGCATGCTACACTCAAACATGAAAGTTGAAGCTAACAACAACATAGTATGCAAATAACATTTCAGCACTTTTCCCTTTCAACTAGTGCTGATATCACTTAATAGGGAAAATTTTAACAACTAATTTTCATGGATTAATAATTATCCAATGAAAAATAGAATACTTGGCACCAATTGTAGCGGTTTCAAAATGCTAAATCTGTAGTTACTTTCACACTTTCCACTAATCTTTTGTAGATTCGCCACCTCCCTTTGGAGGAAAGAAAACTTGAAACCGCTGAGATGTAATCCCAACTCAAATTCTCTTCACTCTTTGCATTTAAACATTATGATTTTCATAATAGGGGAGTACTTAATTTTCATTGATTCCTCCATTGGCATTCATTCCTTGAAAACTTGGAAGCTCACCATGCTTTTCTTTGGGATGATGCTTCACCTCAAGATCTTGTGACACCTTTTCTCATCTCGCATTGATTTGAAATAAAGTTTTCATTTAGCACTGCTACAGAGATTGGAGTTTCCATTCAATACAAATTGGGAAATATTATTATGACAATTTTCAAAGACAAACCCTTTGCAAAATCACCTTTACAAGATAAAACAAACTCCTCACAAGATATGAATTGTTGGAAAAAATATCTTAGGCAAAAAACAATATCCTTCAAACCCCATAATAATGAAATATAATTTCTCAACTCAATGCAATTTTGGATAGAGTTAACTGGGCTGAAAATTAAGAAGGCTAGGAGCCAAGCTCAACTGAAACCTTATTAACTACGCATTTAATACTTTTCCCTAGTAGAGTCACCATTTTGTTAGTGCGACTCGGATGGGCAAACTCAATTTGAAATTTGATTTAACTTTTTTTTTTAAATAACACCAGGGATTTTCTAAAAATTTTACAAGACTATGTAGTCTTTATCCCCAGTAGAGCCACCATTTTGTTAGCAATTTTTCTTGTATCCCTCAGTTCTAAAAGAGAATATGTGAACCAGAATTGAGGATCTTTGTCCAACTCACATGAATCTGCTTCTTCCTACAAACTAAGGGGCAAGAAAAGGCTAATTGATGAGGATTTAATCCTCCTTCTACTTCGAGCTCCACACGCTTGGGCAGGTGAACCTAAAACATAACAAATCTCTGCATACATAAGCACTCTCTAGCTAAACCCCATTATGCATATGTGACCGTGGATAGTTCGTAGACTTGTATAAACTAGGAATCCAAGACTCAACCAATATTATACAGGATCCCATCTGCATAAGTGTTCTAAGAACCAGGGAAATGGTCAATATTACAATAAGGATTTAATCCTTTTTCTCTTCGAGCTCAGTAAACTTTACTCTCTGGCATTTCACTGTCATACTAGGAAATTTCCCATATACTAGTCTATATCTTCACCATAGAAAAGAACCCATCTAAACCCTAGGTTCATAAGCACCCCAAATATTTTCATCACTGCCCATACCACCTACTATGATGCAAGTGTCAAGGGTATGATGATCCAATCACTGAATCCCTTAACTCTCTATAAAGAGTGAAAAACCCCAACTCTCACACCTTTACAAATTGATTCAAAACACAACCTCAATACCCCCCATGAGAATTATGAGTTGCAAACAACAGAGATGGGTTCATCATGAAGAGGCTTACTAAGACCCAAGCCACTAGTCTTAGCGCAAAAATGGTTACAAGGCTTACAAGCCCACACAATGATCAATGGGGACCTTATACATCATGGAGGAATCAAAATGGACTTGTTCCATGCACACAATCAAACTGATTGAGACCTTTGAAGGCATTTTCTAAACTGTCTAGTCAAATGTTAGTAGCCCTGTCTAGGCAGTATAGTTAAGATAACTTTAGAAAGCCCCAAAATACTTAGGGATTAACTAATAGATTCAAATACCCTTTACTAAGATACATCTAAACCAGGAGCACCAAGGTTTGAGGGGTCAAAATAGAGGCTAAGTCAAAGAATCTCATATTGGACTAGAGGGATAATTAGGCCTCCACTAAAGAAGGAAGTGCTAGAAAATGGAAGTGTTTCCTTCTGAAACCAATTGGAACACTTAGGTATTCACAAAAAAACATCAAATCCACAATTAGGGCCCTTGGTGCTCGATTCTCTAGAAGTTATACACTACTATGTATATTCAAATTTGGTGCATACATTGAGATATACACCTAGGGCTTGATCATATGGCCATCTCCCTGCATCAACAAATAAATAACTTGCATAATATTTGAAAGCATATTACAAAGAATCTTTCCACAAGATATTATCCAATTCCCATGGTGGAAATGCTTCAAACTTGAAAAACAATGTGAAACTTTTAGAAATGAACAAAAACCAGAGTTGCAAAGACAAAAATCACGATAATTAAAGTTATAGGTAAGATCTCTTCACCAAACTGGTTGCATTCAAAGACCAATACATAGGGAAATATGGCCAAGTCAATTTTATGTAGATTTGAAGCCCATGACCATAGTACATATCCCATGACCATAGTGTACCAAGTGGCTTATAAGTGCCCAAACTTGGAGCTAGGTATCACAATTGGATCTCAATGATAGACTAATTCTAAATCCTTGAACTACAAGATGTCTTGGGTCCCTTTGGGACAAGAGTGCACTAATAACATCAAGGGTCTACAATATTCATGAGACTCCATGTGCTAGAAGGTGCTCCTGCACCATACTTTCAACCTAAAAGCACTCTAAATCCCTCCATGCTAAGGATAAACACACTAAAACATACTCACTGCAAGGCTACAACAATCCCATTACCTGCTGAAAAAGTGGTCCTAACCTTTGACCCCCACGAATACAATCCAGACCATTCTTCTCTAACTGTGCCTACAAATTTGTTAAAGAATAGTCTTGTGTGTGAAAGAAGAGTTCAAAATTTTATATTGTAATAATGGTTCGTAAAATTTGACTATAAACTTGTGATAATAGAGTTGTGGAGCATAATCATTTGTGGAATTCAAGTGAATCATAATGTTCATTGTAAACTATTGCTTATATATTTATTTGGTGTTTTATAGGGCTTGTCAGGGGCTCAGATTTCTGAGATTGAGGATGTCACCCTTTCTGCCATTGACTTTGGCTTAGAGAGCTATGTGGTGTCATATTTTGCACACCTCTTGTTTATAGTTTTAATTGAACCCATGCGGTATCATATTATTTTTCTTATGTTAATTTTGTTTTTTTTAGCCTACCCCACCAAGATCGAGGCAATTAGGAAAGAGGAAGAAATCATCAAAGATATTGAAACAAAAAAGGTAATTAAGTCCAATTTAAGTATATTTTTTGAAATGTATTATGAACATTTTAGTGTAGTCTATACTGATGAATGAACTTGACTTGTTTATTATATACATGTAGAATCAATTGGGTTTCACTAAACTGATGAATGTCCCAGACATTGTTGATGTTCAGGAGAGGGAGGAGGTAACATGTTTTCATATTTACTTTCAATTGCATTCTTGTTTGTTCAAAAAAATTTAGAAATCATGTTCATTTATTAGTATGTCATTTGCTATGAATTTTCATACAGGAATTGGTCATAGCTACCTCAGATGAGGTGAACCCTTCTCCACTTCTTAGGGATCCCTTGCCTAGCACAAGAGATCTAGCTATGGTATGCATTTTCCTTTTAGTCCATGCATTTTTTATTTTTTAGTATTTATTGTTTATAACATGCATTTTGTATTACTTTTTCTGTTGTAGGACCCTTCACCACTGCCCTTCCTTCCTCTACCAGGATGTTTTTCTAGGATTTCTCAACCATGATGGAGCCCATTTTATTTATCAGTCAGCCCAAGCATAAGAGATCCAGCTAAGGTTTCAGTATGAAAATTTCAGCCCAATATTTATTTATTTTGATATTATTTTGAGATAATATATATGGCTTAGCATTTGAATTGTTCTTGTGTAGAGACTTAGTGAACCAAGTGTTGCTGCGAAGAAGCTCAATTTTGATGATCCACCATAGTCATAGATATATCGAGACATTGTATAGATCTAGTTGTGGTCATTGAATGACCAACTTATATGTGTGTGTGTGTGTGTGTGTGTGTGTGTGACATTTGTACATTATATATATTGACCTGAACATAGTTGATGTCATTTTTTGTAACTCTATTATGGATTTGGCATGTACGCCATGTATTGGTATGTATTCTATTATTGTTCATTTTGTTATATATGAAACTTCAAAATTGATCCTTCAATTTGTTGGTTGGATTTTTATGTCTTAAGTGTATTCTTGTTTCACATGACTTGCGTATATGCGTGTATGTTTTGATAAATTAATGTACTTGTGTGTGTACTTCATGTATATTTATGTATATGACTCATAACCTAAATTCATGTGTACGGCCTATGTGAATGACTTAAGTGAATTCATGTCTATGCTTCATAATGTATGTACTACATGTTTTCTCTAGGACATAAGCAATTTTATTATTTAAGTGAATTAATGCTTGATGTGCTACATTGTATTTAGATGTATCTTTCATGCTCTATATGTATGCACTCCATTACTTAAGTGAATTTATGTTTGTTGGTGTATCTTTTATGCTCTATATAATGTTCATTGGGTACACCTGGGAAATTATAGGGTTCTTTGGTGCAAGGCACCCAAGCAACACCAGGCATGGATAGGAGTCTTCATTGGTTCATCTTCACATATTTGTAATCATGGTTAGCTCATAGAGATCAACCATTCATTTTGAGTAGATTGGTCTCATTGTAAATTCAATCCATCTAAGGTGTCTTTATAAACCTAAGGTTGATTAGACTCATGACCTATGATAGGATAAGTAGGTTTGATGTTTTTGGTCTAATAAAGCTCCTACTATAGGATTTAAGGGTCTTATAAGTCCTTTCAATAGGTCTAGAGGTCCTAATAGAAACATTTTGCAACATTGTCAAAAGTTGCACAAATGTTGTCAAAAGTTGCTTAGTTGAAAGTTGCTCAATAATGCATCTTTCAAACCATTCATCGTGGGACCAAATTGTCATCTCCGTCAGCTCCATTTGGCCGGGTAAATGCTAGGGGAGACCCTTTTTTTCTTGTGAACCATCAAGAACATTCCAACGCAAGTCATACCGAAGTGTTCCCAAGGTGCACTAAGCCAAATTGGGCAGCGATTTTTGGAGAGCCATATCTTGGACCTCGTGAGAGATATCAGATATTTGTGAAGTGCACAAGGACTATCTTGGGAAGGCCTACAAGAATGTGGCTTAGTTATGGGAGATTCCACTCGGATTCCATTTTCCAACCCGATCTTAGTTGGTGCAACAAGTTACAGTGTTGCTCAATGGTGCATCTTTCAAACCGTTCATCATGGGACCAAACCGTTAGCTCCATCAGCTCCAGTTGGCCGAGTAAACGCTAGGGAAATATTTTTTCTCTTGTGAACCATCAAGAACGTTCCAGTGCAAGTCGTACTGAAGTGTTCCCAAGGTGCACTAAACCAAATTGGGCAGCGATTTTTGGAGATCCATATCTTAGACCTCGTGAGAGATATCAGAGATCTGTGAAGTGCACAAGGACTGTCTTGGGAAGGTCTACAAGAACATGGCTTAGTTCTGGGAGACTCCACTTAGATTCCATTTTCTGACCTGATCTTGGTTGGTGCAAAAATTTGCAGTGTTGCTCAGTTGAAAGTTGCTCAATGGTGCATCTTTCAAACCGTTCATCATGGGACCAAACTGTCAGCTCCATCAGCTCTAGTTGGCTAGGTAAACGCTAGGGGAGACCCTTTTTCTCTTGTGAACCATCAATAACATTCTGGTGCAAGTCATACTGAAGTGTTCCCAAGGTGCAGTAAGCCAAATTGGACAACAAATTTAGGAGAGCCATATCTCGGACCTCGTGAGAGATATCAGAGATCTGTGAAGTGCACAAGGACCATTTTGGGAAGGCCTACAAGAACGTGGCTCAATTCCATGAGATTCCACTCAGATTCCATTCGTCGAACCGATCTCGGTTGGTGCAAAAATTTGCAGTGTTGCTCAGTTTAAATTTTCTCAATGGTGCATCTTTCAAATCGTTCATTGTGGGACTAAATTGTCAGCTCTATTAGCTCTAGTTGGCCAGTGAAACACTAGGGGAGACCCTTTTTCACTTGTGAAACATCAAGAACGTTCCAGCGCAAGTCGTACCAAAGTGTTTCCAAGGTGCACTAAGCCAAATTGGGCAGCAATAGAAGTAAAAAAATTCAAAAAAACATATAATACCATAATTTCCATTGTAATAGATGTAAAACAATTCAAAAATACAATACATGGAAAAGATATAATATGAAAATGAACATACATACATAAATACAATGCATGACAAAGATATAATATGAAAATGAACATACACACATAAATACTACACATGAACCATTATTATAATTTAGAGAAACATGAGATATCCACTGCATGATCCATTGTTATAATTGTAATGAATCGTAATTCACTCATATCCTCTTAGTTAAATGGTACACAGTAAACTATACAAAATGTGG
>MU225322.1:1368094-1381989 GCA_018584345.1 Thuja plicata
TATCTGACCATATTATGTGTTGGTTGTACTCAATACCTCTTTCCCTTAAATTCTCATAGAAAACTTTGAAGCAACCTTGCACAAACTCTGATGAATGTGTGTGATCATCACTGATGTAGAAGTGATAGTCTCTTAAAGCCTTTCTATCTGTGTCTGTGCTATCATGTGCATGGAAGAATTCTATATGTACAAAGATCGTCACTTGTATAGAATGGTAATACAATGCTTGCACTTCATTTTGAGGTTTAAGTGTATAATTCTCAACAAAATCAATAATGGAGACAATAGTACCAAGGGGAAAAGTGTCCTTGCATATCTTGAATTGCTCATCCAACCACCTAGCTCTATGTGAATGACGTATGTACTCATAAACTAGTTTCTCTTTAAATATCTTCATAAAATTAGCTACACATATATCATTTTTCACTAACTCACACCTCTAAGTTCTTTTCCATCTTTTAGACCATAAGTTACTGTCTTGTATTTTCCAAAAGAAACTAGTGTATTTTTAATCTCGTTTGTGTTCTCTAGATGGTGACATATCTGCAACTTTCTCATACCACCACGTGCACTACAAGATCCATTCAAATACATCATCTTATAATAAATGAAACCATCATCTCGATTGCATAATACACTTGACATAAAATCTCTTGATGACATAGGAGGTGCTTGAAGACCACATTCCTGCAAAATAGTGTTAGTGTGCAAAGTACAACAAACATGATGATATATATCATAATGCATGGAAAATTCAATATGTACCCTACAACAACATGTAGTACGCGCATGATTAATCTTGACATAAAAGGGTTTTTTTATTTCAAAAAATATTTGACTAATTTTAATTTGAGGAAAACTTTGGAGGAATCTTTCATAAAATTGTGTTTGTGTCATATCTAAAAAGTGTTTTAGATGTGGCATACAATTTGTAGATCCAATTCTCCTCCTAACAACGTCTCTTTGGTTGGGTGAAACCCTTGTGTTGTCATGCCAAAACTTTTCAATTAATGTTCTTAATGCATCAACAACAACCTTGTCCTTGCGTGGGAGTCTACCTGAGAATGACCAAAGAGAATTAGTGTTTGGATCCTCAATTTTGTCTTGCCTTTGTAAGGCTCTCCGTAATGTTGATCTACAAATCCTTAATGACTTGCTTGTTTTTCTTACTATACAAGATTTTCTCATTTCCTTTCCCATTATAGTTGATGTGAGGACACGTCGAGTAACATTAGCATCTTTATTGCGTGATTTTGAACCAATGGCTTGGTATGCATTGAATAGATTTCTCACAATGGTTCTCTCAGTACTATTTTCAAATGTTCTCAACCCCACAATTGTCATTGTCTCTCTAAATTTCAGATTCTTAATTATTTCATCAACTACTTGACATCTTCCACTTTGATTTAATTTTTCAAAATAGTTATTCCAGATCTTTTTAACAATTCTCCTACAATTTATTTCTGATATTTTATCATGCATTGGCCTCAAAATAGTTTCATCAATGTCAATTAGAAACTTTGGTTTTCTACGAATTATTCTAGGAGGTGTTAACATAGCTACATGCTTTACATTTTCATAAGATGAATTAGGTGCATTTATTGGATTCATTTCAAATGATGCATGTTGATGATTTTCATTTTCATTATGTGCATTTTGTTCATTAATGACATTGAATTAAAATGGTGCATTCGTCACATTAACATTTTCATTTTCATCACTTACGTTGCTTGCATTTGATGATGTACCTTATCGTATTATCCTCATGCGCTCCCTTTGTCTTTCCTTTT
The DNA here is from genome assembly GCA_018584345.1 of Thuja plicata. Lineage (NCBI taxonomy): Eukaryota > Viridiplantae > Streptophyta > Pinopsida > Cupressales > Cupressaceae > Thuja > Thuja plicata. The sequence goes on from MU225322.1 coordinate 1,369,885, forward strand.
CTGTCTCTCGTTGTTCAATTGTTTCTCTTTTGTTCTTTTCCATTGTTCGTATTGAATGGACCCTACGAATAATATCATGAACATAGAATAACATGTGAACATCAAATCCAAAAAATAAGAACAAATCAACCATTTTCTTGAAATAACTTACAATGACAAAATAACATTAGAAACACCAACAAAAAACACAATTTTCAATCATTGCAAAAAAATATACATGCAAAAAGTACAAATTGTCTGTTCCTAACATAAAATAATAGAAAAACAGTTGTGGGACCTCAAAACAACTTGCAATGAATTTTTTAAGACTGTTGAAGCAAGCAAAGTTCCTAATTCCATAGAAGCCAATCAGGTTATGAGAACATAAAGGCTCAGTGCTCTTAATTACTTAGGACCCGATCGGATTATGAGAACACAATGACTCAATGCTCCTAATTACTCAGAACCTGAGAGAGAGAGAGAGAGAGAGAGAGAGAGAGAGAGAGATTTTTAATTCTTCATAACCCGATTGGGTTTTGAAGAAGTGAAAATTGTGCATTTTATTCTCCAAAACCTGATCGGGTTAAGGAGGAGTTGAAAAACTACTTTTTTCTTTTCAGAACCTGATCAGGTTATGGCTTGGGAAGAGCTTTGGAAAATGACCCAAAGGCTTGGAGGCTCATTTTCCCTCAATTTTTGTTCTTTTAGACATTTTTCATCTTGTAAGATGAATTATGGACTTTATCTTCATCAAGTTTGCAATTTCTCAACTGGGTAGCTCTATAATTTTCACCATAATCTCATACATCTTTTTATCTTTCTAACCATATAGATTTTTCTATTTTTGGACAACATTAGCATAGTAAACTTTAATTTTCTTTACCAGTGTCTTGATTTTCCTCACAAACATATGTCTACCATTTTTTGAATAAATTTTGATATACTTAATAAAATTATAAATAAATTACATATTATTGTTCTACACTTGATTCTATACACTTTAAAAAAAATTCATTTTTCATTATTTTGATGCAAGTTATGCCCAGCGCATGAAAAGGTACCAAATTTTTCAGGATGCGGTCACTTCAAAAAATCACAAAAACAAAATACTCATCGGAAAGTTACAAAAAAATACACAACTTCTAGATCTCACGCTTACCTATCATCTTACCAAAGGGATTTAAAAAATACTGAATATAACTATATCTTTTGTACCGCGCATGGAAACAACTATGTTATGTTTTTCCAAAAAAATTAGGAACATGTTTTTGTGCATGTGAGGTTTGACCCTCTTAATCTTATTGGTTTTTAAAAAACATTAGTGATTTAGAAACTAGATTCAGAGTACTACAATTTTTATTTTTTACACATCTTATTTTGAGTGCATGACCCTTAAACTCCTGTTCCAAGTACAGGTTTACACGATTTCAAAAAAAATGTGTCTACTTATACCCCCTTTTTGGTCCACAACTTGGTGCACATACCCATATGATTCCTCATTTCCCCCTATGATATCAAGACCAAGGCTTCATCAAGCTTCCTAAAAAATAGGTCAGAAGAAAAAAATCAAAAGATAAAAAGATCAAGATTAAGATCAAGGATCAAAGATTAAGAGAATAAGACTAATGATAAAGATATAAATATTAAAGCTCCAAGAATCTAGATAAAATGATAATTAAAAATAAATTCAAATAATAAATTAGCAAGCAAAATACTTCTTATATCGTGCATATTGTACCCCAAATTTTCACTCCTCTAAGTCTGGGAGCCCCCATCTTCTCCTCTTGCTCTTGTTTCCTATTTCAATTTTTCTCCTATTTTCTTGGGTTAGTCCCTCTCTTTCTTTTCCTTCTCTTTCTCTTATGTTTTTTGTTTTTTCATATCTCCTTGCAGAATTACAAGACCCATATGGATTTGAGGACCTCGGTTTGTGGTTTCATAGTTCCATGTGTTCTCATTTTGTTTTCCCATCTACCATGTCATTCTTGGGGGACTTTGGGTCTTGGGTGTATGTCAAGACCTTTAGTCTTGACATCTTTGTTAGACCCACATCCCCACCCCCATTTCTTTTCTATGATTTTCCCATTATAATTTGGACTTTGCATGGACATGAGGACTTTCATCCTCATGTCCATGTGCATCCTAGGTGATCTCTATCACTCATGTCATCTTTTCACTATTGTAGGTCATGTGTGGACTTCTAGACCAAAAGGTCAAATGTCCTTCGTTCTTCTGCACTCTCAGCCCCCAAGTTTTTGTTGGCCTTCTCACTCAATGTTGTTATTATTTCCTTTTTGTCATTGTTCTGATAAAATGAGAGAAACAACTCTAGTTATGGTTGGGGACTTTGGGTCTTGGATGTATGTCAAGACCTTTTGTCTTGACATCTTTGTCAGGCCCATGTCCCCACCCCAATATTTTCCCAAGCTTTTATTGTTAGAATTATAGATGTTGCATCGACATGAGGACTTTCATCCTCATGTCCATGTGTATCACAGGTGCTCTCTATGGCTCATGTCATCTTGTCAATATTGTAGGTCATGTGTGGACTTCTAGACCAAAAGGTCTAATGGTCTTGTTGTGGCTCAACAACACATCCCATTTTTTGGCTACTTGGCCATGTGCCCCCCCCCCCTTTTTTGTTCCTTTTAGTCTTTAGGTTACCTAGTTTGGTCTCCTAGTTTTAGGGGTTTTTTTAAAACCCTTGGAAAGAGCAGTCTTTTTAGTTTTTCACACTTTTGGTGTTCCCTAGAGCTCCAAAGGTTTGAAAAGTCAAAATACTGAACCGTGTGCAACTAAGGTAAAAATCCTTTCAGAATTTCAGTGTCAGAAAGGATGAGGAAGCATGAATCATGGGCTTCGCACTTTTAGCGTCCGAATGTGTGAAACCCAATGATGATGTCACTTGGCCTGAGCATTATAAAAGTGCTAGGGGCTTTGTTTTCTTCATTCTGCGACATTCTGTTTTGAACTCTGAGTTTTATTTTGTGCCTTCGACGAGCATTTTTCTTCTAGTTTGTCATCTTGTAGTTTCTCGTGCATGGTTTGCATCCCTTTCATTGAGCTCATTGCGGAACACTCTTCATGCCCATGTGATTTGCAAGTAGGGTTTCATCTTTGGTCTATTCTCCTTTGTGTTTTTTTAAGGTTTTGTTCTTATTTACTTTGTTTTCGCAGTCTAGATTTCATTTTATGGTTTATTTTTAGTTGTTTTAGTTTTATTTCATCTTGGCTTGTCTCACTCAGTTTCGAGCCCTTGGAGGGTAAGATTAGGGTTTCTTTTTATTTTTTTATAAGTCTCATTCAATAGCAGTCTGACATTTTTCGACCCCCGAAAGGCTGAAAGATCGAGAAAACATCAAACTCTGCAATACACTTAGCAAACCACATGAAACTGCAAAGTCCATTTTGTACGGTTGGGCTATTTGCCTCTGAAATACCTCAACATCATCGAAACACCGCAACACAAATGACAAGGACAAAGGCCATCACTCATTTCACATTTTTGGCCTTTTGGCCTCTGATAACATGATCCAACTTTGAAAATCCAAAAATCAACTTTCTACATTTCAATAACCTTTCGCACACTAATTTTTCCTTCCATGTTTCGCAATTCAAAACTCCAAAATATCGCTCATCCACTGAGCATTCTTTTTTTGCGCATTCAGCCTTTCAGAGGCCGATTCTGTCTTCGATGTTCGCACCTTCGAAAAGCACAATTGGACTTATTTTTTGCTAGTTTCAATCTTATGGGTTTGATTCTCTAAGATTTATTTGCTTAGCTTTTTTAATTTTTTCCAATAATTTTTTGCTGATAGTTGCATGTTTCCTTGCAGAATGCCAAATAAGAAAGTTGTGCCAGCCATGAAGTTCTTGTCCAGAGGAAAGTTATACAAAAGAAAGAGATCTTCCACTTCTCCATAATTAGAAACAATACAAGAGGAAGAGGAAGAAGAAGAAGATGATGTACCCCTCGCTAGGAGGATATAGTTAGGGACCACTGCTTCCCAAACAAGAGTGCAATAAGAAAAAGTCGTGACTGACATAGGTGCACAACAAGAGCAAGTAGATCCCCGGGATTCCCTTGGTCCCAATGAGTTTTATGTTTCTAATTTTGAGAATCTCCCAAGGTTTAAGGTTTGAATGATGGACCAACCTAATCAAACTACAGAGATAAGTGTTGGAGGACATGTAACAATGGCCCCACAAGTTACGTTCATTCGTCCTCTGGTTCAATTTGTTTCTAATATCGAGAAACCATTGGAGAATCCCTCTTCTGGAAAGAAAATAGATACACATATGCCTTCATCCACCACAGAGTCTACAAAAGAAGATGTGCAAACTTCTCTAGATATCCCCAATATCTAGGTGTCACAACCAGGACAAGGAGAGCTTTCGCAATAAATACCAGTTGATAAATAGACTACAGACAATACAAATGCCAAACATATTTCATATACTCTACTTCCTATTCATACAACCCATCCTCCTATTGTCCCTACTCATATTGCCACACCTCCTCCTTCTCCCCATATCCCTGCTCCACCTCATTTTCCTACTCATGCACCCACTCCTTTGTCTTCCATTAAAGTTCAAAATCCTCCGCCTTCTACTCAAATTCCTACCCCTCCACCTTCAGTTCCCATATTTTCTTCAATTCCAACTATCTAAGCCCCTTCGTCAACAAGGTTGGCACCATATTCATAGGCAAGGCTAAGACATGTAACAGGTCTCTGGGAAGACATATTGACAAGTTCATTCAAAGATGTCAAAGAGAAACAAGTTGATAAGGAATCCACATGGGAAGAGAGCACTCCTCCTAATGAGGATGCACCTAAAGAATCAAATCCTACTATTGGGGAACAACTCAAGGAAGTAGAAGAAGAAGAGCTAGAGGAAAAAGAGAATTTAGAAATAAGGGAAGCTTGGGAGAAGGAAGGAGAATGAGAGGAAGAGATGGAAATTTGAGATATAAAAGAAACAACTTCTATTTTGAATATTGCCCCATATGAGTCGGTCATTGCATTCACCAAACATGGTTTGCCAAGGAGATACAATCGAGAAAAAGAGTATACACTGAGGAAGAAGACATAGACATGGTTTTCTTAGGCCAAACTTTCCATAGAGGATAATCTAGTGCCTTGGAAAGAACCATGTCTTATGGAATTCAGGACCATAGAGGTCAGTGGAAGGCACAAGTGGCGGTCCAGACAGTAAGTGCCAGTGTATCATAAATCACTCTTGAAAAAGTTGATTTAGGTGAACCTATTAGAGAAGGGAGTAAGACATTGGCGACACTTGGGTTGAAACATGCCCTAGGGTTCACGGATAAGAATGAGGAAAAGATAAAGGCATTAACACAACAAGATGAAGCACTAAAGAAATTCATTGTTAAAATAGAACATCCCATTGACCTGGACTACGCGGAAGCCTCATTACAGACTATCTTGGAGAAGAGAACTGCACCAGAATTGCTGATGGATGTACCACATTCTTTCATTCACGCATGTACACATTGGAGGGCTGATTTTGAAGAATTTGGGAAGTCCACCCTCAGTGCAATTTTCAAGTCATTTAGAGTTATCCTTAAAGAAACACCAAATTGGTGGATATGATGGACAACGAAGAGGGACTGGATGTGCAGATTGAAAAATGGAAAAGGGTTCTTAAGGACCTAAGAATAATAAGGAAGCAATGCTTCCAGATTTTAGTTAAGGTATATGAAGGGCCATAGCTGGACAATTTTGATATTTGGATCAAGGACATAGCACAGACAATAAAGGTCTATCAGAAATGCCTGGATAAAGTCACCAAAAGACATAAAGGAAATATGATGTGGGTTGAGAAAATAGAGAAATTCTTCAAAGGCTTGACCTAGACTTGTATGAAGATGAGGCAAACCAAGTTTTGTACCCGGTGAATAACATTGTGCAACAATTCATGGGAATTTTGACTGGTGTAAATACAAAAGAGGACCTCCAACAACTTTTCCATTTCAAGGAGGATATGCAGATAATGTTGGAACATGAAGAAGAGATATAATCTTTTGCCACATAATTGGTCGCCTTTAGGGAGAAGCAAGAACAACGCCTTAGTGTTGTCCAAGTTGTGGAATTTGAAGAAGTTTAGGAAAAAGTGGAAAGAATCTGCAAGGTGCATCCAAACATCCTCCAAAAATGACTAAGTGTTCAAATTTGGATTTAGTCAAATTTTGCAAAAGCGAGATTTTTGACACTTAGCCATTTTGCCAACTCAAGTTTTTTCGGTCTTTCAGACTTTGAAAGTCTGAAATTTTGGGAGTCATAAGGATTTATACTTAGTCAATTTTTAGCTTGTCAACTTTACGAGTTAGGGCCGGGGTTAGAATTTTTGGGGCCATTTTGACATGGAAATAATTTGCATGTAGAGCTTGTTTCAGATCAGATTGAATGCATGTTCGGGGTCATTTTTGCTTCACTAGAAGATATCAATTAGTTGTATTCATGAAGAGGAGCCAAGATGAAGATTCCAAGGAAGAACTCCAATTTTAGAAGAGCACTCTAGTTCAAGAATGGTGGAACCCCAGTTCTAATCTCTTGTTTGCTAAGCAGATTTGGCTCTATTTTCTCAAATTAATATAATGCAAATGAATGAAAATCCATTCAAGCTTGTTTAGATTAAGTAAAAATAGGTTTTGAAAGGACTTGAAACCTTATACAAAAGCAGCGAAAGATAAGGCAATGAGAGAACAACAAAACTAATGTGGTGTACCACCAAACAAGCCAAAGGGAACTAACTATTGTTCCCACCTAATGGAGCAGAGACTAGAAAAAAAGGGTAGTCAAGATTTACATTTTATCCCATCCTTATGTGAACATAAGTTCATATCAAAAGAAGTCTTGGAAGACTTTAATTTCTTTCATTTTACTGTTGTTTATCCATCCTTCACCTTCTCATAAACCTAGGAATCTACATGTGGGATAGGGACATCATCAGTCCCCTTTTCCACCCTTGGAGCAACAGGGATAGAAAGAACCACAACACCTGCACACAAGAGAGCTAATCCAGAGACAACATCAGCACTCCGGACAGGATCAATAGTAGCAATGCCTGGAAGACAACATCAGTAGTCTGCAAGGCTGCATCTGAAACATCATCAGTAGCACCAACCTTAGCGTGGTCATCCTGAGAGGACCAAACATTTGAATCCCCATCCTTAGAAACTTTACCAACCGTATAATGGTGGCCAGAAGCCCCCAACCACCACAAAGGTGATTTCTTTGTTTTAACCTTATCAGATAAGCACCACGCAACAATATGGCCAGTCATATGGCATTTCTTACATCTGAATGGGATGCCCTCATAATCTAGATTCTGGATCCAAGAGCCCCTAGGGGAAGCCAAAGTAATCTTCTCCGGGAGGCCCTTAGAAATATCAACTTCCACAAGGATACGATCATACGTCGTATGAAAAAATTTAGAGGAGTCTTGATCAACCATCTGGAAATCCCTAATAGCCTCCCCCATAGATTCCAGAACAGAATCCAGCCAAAGATGAAGGGGAAGCTTCGGGAGCCTTACCCACAAGGGTATTTTATTGAAGGACTCAGTAAGAGGATCAAACCCCTAATGCCAGGGTTTGGCCATCAGGGGGAACACTCCTCCCAAGAGAAACAACTATCACACAAAATAGTTTTCCTACCTTCAGCATTTTCAAACTTAGTAATAAAAAAACCCTTAGCCAAAGGGTAAATCTGAACGACATCAGATAAAATGGGTTCCCAATGTTTGGATATCCAAGCATGCAAGTCTAATAGAGAGGGCCAAAAACCCCTGAATCTAAAGATAGCAACATTAGAGGAGAAATCCTCTACAGTTTTAAAGATCTCATCTACTATATCAGATTCTAGATTAACTACAATGGGATCACTTACAGAAACAAGCTGCATAGAAGGAGAATAGAGGCCCCCTCTCCCAGCTGAAGGCAGACCACCATTTCTATTTGCTTCAAATCCTGTAATGTCTACATAAGAGACCGCAATCCCCATAACTACAGAGGACACCGACATCACCCGCACATCTCCCCCACTAAGAGCAGCCACACCTGCATAGGTAGGAGATTTGAAACCCGACAGGCAAGAGATTGTAGCAGCAACAACACTTGACATTTCTGGAGTGGCAGCGACACTAATGAGAATTATTCTTAATCCATTCAAGCTTGTTAGCTATCAGTTTAGGAGCAGTTTTGCAGTGTTAAGTCCAAGATTTAATTTTATTTCGTTGTTTTAGATGTAGATGGAACCCTAGCTATGAGTTTCTTAATTTCATAGTTTAAGCACTATATATTTTTCCAGAACAATGTAATTAAGGTCGATATTTTGCTACAATAAGTTTTTATGCAACTGGTGCTTCAATCATGGTGTGAGAATTATGTCATCTTTGCAAAATTTTTGAATTTGTGCTTGCTATCTATTTTAGAGAGTCATTTTTTTTATTGTGATCTATATCTACATTATCAGTTAATTTGGTGTTAATCATTGCTGCATCATCTTGTTGTGACAAATTATTGGGGAATAATTCTACTATGCTTAAGGATAAATTTGTCTCATGTATGCGTGCATTTGTGGTGGCTATGCGATTGTGATGAATTTTGAGAAATATTGCATCTACTATTTATATTCCATTGATGATTGCATATGCACTTTATGATTTGTGAATAATTTTGATTCATATTGTGTGGGTTTCCTTCAAATTTCCCGATTCTTTAATTTGTGAGATTGGTACATTAATGGTTTATGTCTAGTAGGAATTTGCTTACATGTTATTTTCTTTGAATCTCTCGTTACCTTAAATCTTTTGTTGTTTATTTAGAAATCTGATTAATCATAGATTCATTTAGATTTGCACAATAGGAATTGCATACATAGCTAAATCCAAAAATACAAAAGAGATCATTTGTTGAAGTTTGTTTTGCAGCCTCTATAAAAATCAAACCAACAAAGGCATCCTCATGAACAGTTCACATTTATCTTCATTGAGTTATCCACGTGGTTGAGACCCATCCTAAAAGAACCTTGGGAATAATTCTATTATTCTTTCAAGAGGAGAATTTTCATCTCAAATTCCTAGCCATTTTCATCATGTAAAAACAACACTCAACAGGTCCTTTGTACTTCCACACTCTCAGCCCCCAAGTTTTTGTTAGCCTTCTCACACTTTTTTTGTTGTTGTTATTTTCTTTTTGTCTTTGTTTTGATGAAAAGAGACAAACAACTCTAGTTATGGTTGGGGACTTTGGGTCTTGGATGTATGTCAAGACCTTTTGTCTTAACATCCTTTTTAGGCCCATCTATCCACCCCCATATTTCTACCAGGATTTTCCCCTTAGAATTTTGGACACCGCATGGACATGAGGACTTTCTTCCTCATGTCCATGTGTATCCCAAGTGATCTCTATCACTCATGTCATCTTGTCAATGTTATAGGTCATGTGTGGACTTCTAGACAAAAATGTTGAATGGTCCTTCGTTCTTTCGCACTCTAAGCCCCCAAGTTTTTGTTGGCCTTCTCACTCTTTGTTGTTGTTATTATTCTCTTTTTGTCGTTGTTATGATGAAAAGAAATAGACAACTCTAGTTATTAACCATAACTATAACCCCCCTCTCCCGTGTCCCCACCCCCCGAATATATTAACATATATACCATGTTGATATTTTAAGGAAAATAAATGGGAAGTAGAGAAGGGAATCCTCAAGGAGGATACACACCTCCAAAACAAGTTGTGTTAGTAATAACTGAGAGGGGGGGTGAATCAGTGGCCTCAAAAATTTATCCTTTAAACTTTAATCCACCAATCAATAAACCTTAGATTATTAAGTCCCTACAAGATGTATGCCTTTAAATACTTTGAAATAATTAACTGTTTGTCGGTTTACCATGTCTGTCCTTATTCTCCTTGATTACCGATAAGCAGTAAAACTTATTTATCGAAGCTCAGTAAATATGCAGAGTATACCAATCAATCCAGAAATGCATATGTGAAATGTAAAACAATAAAGTAATAAACCATACACACATAACACGTGGATTTTAACGTGGAAACCCTGTTAAGGGAAAAAACCACTGGGACCGGTACCCCAAATTTTCATGCTTCTGAAGTGAGCCCTATTAGGAGCCAACCCTGTTAAAGGTTACAAACACATGGTTAAGTGTGACCTTGTTAGAGGATTTTTATACATAGGTTGTCACTTAGTATCTGGCATCTATGCTACCATCCTTGAATCAGCCTTTAGACTGTCAATAGGCTTTATGCTAATCTTACTACCATCCTTGAATCAGCCTCCTTCTTAGACTGTCAATAGGCTTTAGGTAAGACCGATGCTACTATCATGAATCAACATTTTTGGTAATTTGTTAGGGTATACGTCAATTATAGAAGACGGTTAAGTCTTGCTCTATTAAGAGACTTAATGCTTCAATGGTTAAACTGAAACATAATGACCTGTTTCTAATGCAACTTTAAATTGCATATATTCAGATCTATTTACGTATAATACCTCTTTGATCAATGTATCAATTCAATTTATTTGTGCTCCACACTTTCTGCTTTGTGATGTTGTTCTTCATTGTTTGTCGGTGTCTGCAGAATTTTTTAGCTCTCCCTTAGCTTGATTGATCAGGACTGCATGAAGTTTATCCTTCACCAATTTCTCTTCAACATCTTCTTTCTATTCACCCCCTCGTGTATTTTATTGCTTCTTCTTTCAGAAATGAATTATGCTTGTCTCTTATATAGACACGATATTCCTTTATTCTTGATTCTTGATTCTTGATTCTTGGCGTGAAAAACAATCCAACCAATTTGATTTACGGCTTTAACTCCTGATTTATCTCCTAGATATCTTTTTTCCAACTATATAAATCAATTGCTTGACTGTGGTCAAATGAAACAAATAAAACAATTAGTTAAGTCTATCCTTAAGCTATGCCAGCTAGATATTTTATCATTTTCTGATCTCTCTATTCTGTCGGTCAGTTCTGCAGTTCGTCGATGGTGACAACTGCCAGTTCCGTCGGTGTAACTTCAGTTAGCTTCGGGATCTCTGTCCGTCGGGCATCATTGGATCTTTCTTGTTGGGAAACACTGTCTTCTTGCTCGTCGGGCATCACTGTGGCTTTATCTCTGTCTTTACCGATGGTGTGCACTCCGTCGGTGTTGTCTGTCACTTAGTGAATACTTGACTTTTATGCATTGCTGAAAGCATAACCTCTATTCTATTGATTCTCTGAAGTCTTTGGCATTATGTATATGACCATATAGATGATATCAAGTTGACATCAATGACAATACAAACCACTAACTGGTTTAATGTTTTGCATCATCTTCAACTTAACATTATCAAACATTCAATCAGTTACATGTCATCAATCTCTCTTTGGCATTGATGGCAACAAACTATATTATCACACTATACTATTTCTAATACAATATGAAATACAATTGTTGAGATTCATCAAATTACTAAATAGTTTGTTTTGATAACTAATAGAAATGTTTGACCGCTGGTAAGCTCTATGTTATCTTAGATTTGATTCTTGCAACTTTCTCTATTTCTTCTTCTGATGTGTTGTGTCCTCTGTTTGTGTCAATTTATCTCTTTGACTGTTCTTCTTCTTTGATGTCGTTGTCTTTTATTTGCAACTTTTATACAAATTATCTCTCTATGGATATGATCTCTCCCTGTTTGGAGTAATCTAATAATAAGTATGTTCTGATGATAATATGATTACATTCTCTCCCTTTGACAACAATGCCAAACAAATATTTTACAAATATCAGACATTCTGTCAAACAATTTTCTTTATCCATAATATATTCCTTGAATTTCTTTTATCCATCATCAATATAAAAATATGCTCTAGTGCTTGGTTCTAATATATACCTTTATGTATATAGATGTAGCTTTTAAGTTCATCTTCTGCTTGCATCAATCATGAATGATATTCTGATAATATATGGCTGATGCAGCCTTCAGTCTTTTTACTGACTGGTAGACATGGGTTTGACCCCTAGTCTTTTTCTCAGGTACTCAAATGTATCCTTGGGCAGTGGCTTGGTGAAGATATCAGCCAATTGTTCTTTTGATT
>MU225322.1:1385396-1404418 GCA_018584345.1 Thuja plicata
GAAGACTTAAATGCAGACTCTAAACTTGGTAAGACACTATTATCAAAGTTATTCATCTCAAATGAAATCAGTCTACCAATTAGGCTATCAAGAGTGACTGTATTGTTTGCTACTGCTCTCATTTCTTAAATAGCAAAGACTCTAATAGCATATACAGGCAATAAGGTTCTTAAGATTTTACTTACCATTGTCTCCTCTTCAAGTGTACCTCTGATGCCCTGTATAGCATTGACTACTTCTTTTATTCTTGTGTTCTACTATGTGATGTTTTCACCTTCTTTTATTCTGAGATCATCAAACTTTCCTCTAAGGCTTTCTGCCTTGGTTCTCAGAACTTTTGTATCACCTCCATGTACAAGTTTTAGTTTGTCCCACATTGTTTTTGCATTTTCGCAATATTTGACATCTTTAAATTTAGCATCAGAGAGTGAGGAAGAAACCTCTATAACCATGCAGTTATGTTCATGCTTCACTCTCAATTGATCTACCGTCAATGGTCCTATAGGCAACACATATTTAGTATCTAAGTATTGAGTAATATCATTGCCAATACCTGATAAGTGGAGTCTTATTCTGCTTTGTCATGAAGCAAAGTTGTCTTTGTTCAACTTGGGCACATCTCGTCTATTCATCTTGTGATCTTTACTTAGGTCTTGAAACCTTCCTTCTAAGCACACAAGCTCTAATACCAATTGTTAGTAATAACTGAGAGGGGGGGGTGAATCAGTGGCCTCAAAAATTTATTCTTTAAACTTTAATCCACCAATCAATACACCTCAGATTATTAAGTCCCTACAAGATGTATGCCTTGAAATACTTTGAAATAATTAATTGTCTATCGGTTTACCTTGTCTGTTCTTATTCTCCTTGATTACCGATAAGGAGTAAAACTTATTTACCGAAGCTCAGTAAATATGAAGAGTATACCAATCAATCCAGAAATGCATATGTGAAATGTAAAACAATAAAGTAATAAACCATACACACATAACACATGGATTTCAACGTGGAAATCCTGTTAAGGGAAAAACCCACTGGGACCGGTACCCCAAATTTTCACTCTTCTGAAGTGAGCCATGTTAGGAGCCAACCTTGTTAAAGGTTACAAACACACGGTTAAGTGAGACCTTTTTAGAGGATTTTTATACATAGGTTGTCACTTAGTATTTGGCATCTATGCTACCATCCTTGAATCAGCCTTTAGACTGTCAATAGGCTTTATGCTAATCTTACTACCATCCTTGAATCAGCCTCCATCTTAGACTGTCAATAGGCTTTAGGTAAGACCGATGCTACTATCACGAATCAACCTTTTTGGTAATCTGTTAGGATATACCTCAATTATAGAAGACGGTTAAGTCCTGCTCTGTTAAGAGATTTAATGCTTCAATGGTTAAACTGAAACACAATGACCTGTTTCTAATGCAACTTTGAATTGCAGATATTCAGATCTATTTACGTACAATACCTCTCTGATCAATGTATCAATTCAATTTCTTTGTGCTCCACACTTTCTGCTCTGTGATGTTGTGCTTCACTGTTCGTCGGTGTCTGCAGAATTCTTTAGCTCTCCCTTAGCTTGATTGATCAGGACTGCATGAAGTTTATCCTTCACCAGTTTCTCTTTAGCATCTTCTTTCTATTCACTCTCCTGTGTATTTTATTGCTTCTTCTTTTGAAAATGAATTATGTTTGTCTCTTTTATAGACACAATATTCCTTTATTCTTGATTCTTGGCGTGAAAAACAATCTAGCCAATTTGATTTACGACTTTAACTCCTGATTTATCTCCTAGTTATCTTCTTGCCAACTGTATAAATCAATTGCTTGACTTTGGTCGAATGAAACAAATAAAACAATCAGTTAAGTCTATCCTTAAGCTCTGCCAGCTAGATATTTTGTCATTTTCTGATCTCTTTGTTCTGTCGATCAATTCTGCAGTTCGTCGACGGTGACAACTGCCAGTTTCGTCAGTGTGACTTCAGCTAGCTTTGGGATCTCCATCTGTCGGGCATCATTGGATCTCGCTTGTCGGGAAACACTGTCTTCTTGCTCGTCGGGCATCACTGTAGCTTTATCTCTGTCTTTACCGATGGTGTGCACTCCGTCGGTGTTGTCTGTCACTTAGTGAATACTTGACCTTTATGCATTGCTGAAAGCATAACCTTTGTTCTATTGATTCTCTGAAGTCTTTGGCATTATGTATATGACCGTACAGATGATATCAAGTTGACATCAATGACAATACAAACCACTAACTGGTTTAATGTTTTGCATCATCTTCAACTTAACATTATCAAACATTCAATCAGTTACATGTCATCAAGTTGTCCATGCCCCTTAGTGCACAAGTTAAGATAACCATCCTGAACGATGTTGTGTTGCTACCATAAACATAGTATGGACCACCATTACTAACAAGAGACAACATATAGAGCTATGAATGCCACATAGTGAGAAGCAACATAAAAGAAGAAATTTTATCATTTATAATGGATAGGACAAAGGTGAAACCCAAAGTCACTTGTCATGCAATCAACAAATATATGGGTGATGTGAAGCTATCATATTTTATTCTTCAAGGCCCAACATTCATCAATGGATTGGCCAAGAACTTAATGATATGCACAAAAAAAAGATTTGCTTGATTATTATGTGTGTGAAATCCCTTATATTTTAGAGGAGGAAGAGTAATCGATTGGACTTTGAGAAGCCTCAGTAAAATTTTCTCTTTCTTAGATAAATAATAAGGTGTGCAGGAAGTGATCCTTTCTCTTGTGAAGAAAAGTTTGACTACTCATTAGAAGAAGACTTAGAGGCGTTAACCATAGGAGAATGTTAGAAACCTAAACATTAGAAAAACAAGATGTCACTTTGATAGGGACCTTAGTTCCTTGTTCCCTACTTCCAGGACCTTTCTCTTTATGACCTTATTTAGAAAGAATTTTGAAACAAGCTCATAATGTGTCCCCGAATCATGAGAGGCCACATTACTAAATCATTTGAAATGATATGTGTCCACTATTTGAAGAAACAATAGTGAATTCCACATGAGAATAAAATTTGATTCTTTGGCAAGAATGCATATCCTCGTTAAGAATACATATGTGAAGATGAGTAGAGTTAATCTTAGATTCAACTAGTCCATGAGATCCGATAGCTAAAGAGTTAAAATCATCATCAATTTACATATATTAGAAGAAGGATGTGAAGTGACAATGAGAAAATAGTTGATGATATCAACCTCTTGTGGCGAACTATCCTCACGAGCTGGAAAATTATTGGGAGAGGGACAAGGTTCTTCATTCACTAATGTTTCATCTCTAGGAAGAAGAAAAGTGACATGGATGAAAGGTAAAGTAACATTGAGAAAATTGTTAATGATATTGTCCTCTTTCATCAAAATATCCTCATGAGTAGGACAAATTTTAGGAGAGGGACAAGCACTCACTTCATCATTACTAGACTAAGTACCAAAGGCACAGATAGAAACATCTACCAATGATTTAAGAAAAGAAAAACATGAAGAGAAAATTTTAATGAATGACATTATCCATTTGATTTACCATCTAATGAGATAAATGAATGTAGAATAGAAGGCTTGCAGATTTAGGTTATGATAGGTTTACCAAAATGTTATATGGGAAAAAAGATCCTAGACTAATTAATATTTTAACCTAGATTTTTCCTTCTCACATACAACATTAGAACATGAATGGTCCAAGGTGTTGTGCTTGGCTACTATCCTTAAGAAAGAGCTAAGCTTCATGGGTTCTATTCCTTTGTTGTCTATGAAAGGATAAATGAATGATGCAATGGACTAGGCTAATGACGATCAAGTTGAAAAAACTAGTAAAATATAAATGATATATAATAGAAAAATAAAAATAAAAGGAAGACCTCAGGAGAAAACTTTGAGCCAAAAAATGGGGCAGATTAGACAGGACACCAACGTGGGGTGCTTGAGTTCGAAAGCTATGAAAGGCTAGTGCCACAAATTGATAAAGATAAGCAAAGTCTAGACATCTACATCGAAAAGAAGAGGTTGAAGAAGTAGGATGGAAGAGCAAGGTGCTAGTATCTTTAGGGTTTATGCAATTCAAATTCTAACTATCCCTCTTTCTCACAGTTCACTCTGTCATCCTGTAATTTCTCACAATCAAAATGTTCCATATTTGTAACTATACACATAAAAGAGAGAAAATGGTTGTGTTGTATAGGGGTTTGTCTCAAACAAACTTGGAATGGTGTTCCCATCTCGACAACAACTATGATGATAGAGTGTGTGCTCGTGTGAGAGCAAGAACAAAACAAATATCATAAACTATAATAAAAAAAGTTACCTTAGATGTGACACCATTGCTAGGAATCACACAGAAGGCAACGGTGGAGTGCTCTTTGAAGTACTACAAATGTTAGCACAAACTGTAATAATAACAAATAAGAAACATCAAATCATGCTCAAGTACAACTTCCTTGTGATAAAACTGAAGATCATAGCATGCTTCTATCTAGTTAGCTTATTGTTGTTGTTCTTTCAGTTAGTTTTGGCTTGTGCTCTCTTATGAAAAAGGAAATAGCTTCCTTATATATGAGCTAATAGCCTTTCCAAATAATCTTTTTAGCTAGGCCAACAAACAAGGTCATGTATGTTGATGAATACAAAATTTTTGGTGTGCAAATGTCCAACACTAGCAAGATGTAATTTACTCTTCAAAGGGCTTGGTAACAAAGGATTTAATGCCAAAAGAAACCTGAATCGGGCACATTCAAACAATCAAGCAGTTACACTAAAATGAGTGCTAAACCTAACGTAAAATTGTGAGCAGCATCAATTTATGACACCACATATAAAGAGAGAAGTATGCATAAATAGAAAATCTGGAACATAAACATCCTCAGTATTCCAAATTGAGAATACCAGAGTTTAAAGATAAATGTACATCTATATGATATACACTACTCAACGAAGTATTCCTGATATGGATTGATTTAGGTCTTTTTGCAGTTAGTATCAAGTCTATTGTAAGACAATGGGTGGGTATTAAAAAATATAAACGAGGGTGAGAGGCTTACTGAAGGATCCAGAGCACAAGTGGTGAAATCCATTTTGACCCCTGTTTCCAGTTGGCCTTAACAACATGATCCCTGTTGTCCACCGTGTATATCAACTAATAACTTCTGTTCACAGACGGATGGCTGGAGATACCCTGCAAAACATAACTCAAAATAGTATTATCTAATAAGGTAAGAATACCTTCTTGCATATCAAGAAAATGACATGGTTACAACTGATTTCCTGGAATATCAGTTAATAATTTCTTCTCTTGTATGCAATTTTTGGTTTCTCATAAGCTTGTCAACGAGGATTGCACGCTCTTCTATAAAACTGTAGAGTTGGTAATGATCAAAGATTGAATCCACTGCAAAACAAGCAAGCCACAAAACCTGTCACATAAAATATCATCACAGAGCTGCCTTTTGCAATAAAACTGTATGTCGTGGGAGATGGCAAGATAAATGAGAAAATGGCCTTCGACAAATAACAAATTTTAGAAAAAAATTACCAAGTCCCTTCATTCTCTTGGGCTCATTTTATACAGTGTAACACGGGGACTCGTCCCACCCCCTAAACCCCCACACAACCGGGTCGAGGATGTCCCCATGTTGGGACTTGGTGTTCCCAAGTCCCCCACTACCACCTTCGTGCCACCATCTCGCCACTGGGGGTTTTTGCAAGCAAAAGTTGCAGCTGCAGTACTTGTGATAGAAAGGGGGTCTACGGGCTACCGTAAAGGTCAGTGTTACACACACACTACCTATGCATATTTATGAATGTATGTACATGAATTTGTACTTGTTTTGATATAATGCTACTCATTGTAATCATCATTATGACATTTTTTATATTGATGCTGCAATTTTGCAATAAGTATTTGGTATTATAATTTATTAGTTTTTATACTATTATACATCATTTCATAACTAGCATTTCAAGTACTATATGTATAGTATATTACAACACCCCACCTGCCACCATCCCCAAATTGAAGCCCTTTTATCCCCCGTCCCATAAATATGTCCCGATGTCCCCCAGTGCCTGTGTTACACTGATTTTATGAGTACAGCCCTAAGGAAGATCGTACAATAACAGAACAAAGAAGTTTCTAAAATCCAATAGCACAGTGATCCAACTAAACAAAACATTGTTGGATGGCGCATTCTTGCCTCAAAATATCAAAATTCAAGGAGACTTAAAGGCTATTCCTATCTAATACTAGCTTACCCTATTCAATGACTATGATAATGATGTTGCATTACCATAATCAAAGGATTTGCTTTCTGATTTATAAAACGGAGAAGAATCAACCGAGGAAATTGTGCTTAAGACTTCAAGTCATCTGATGTCTATCCAAGCATCTTATCTTGTCAGCACCACCCCCATGTGGTTTGAGGATATTTGTGGTATGTAAACAACAGGAAAATATATCCAAGTTCTTCCCAACTAGGTTTGTTATACATGACTAGATAACAATAGGAATACCGTATGGATGATATAAACACCCATCAAAGTGAGCAGTCAAATTTATGTGTTAATGACCTACAAATATGAACAGTCAACATTTTGTGCATGACAATTCATGCCTGAAGTAGTCCAAACAGACATTCAACAGTTTCAGAACTTTGCAGAAACTTTAAATCCATTAGGTTCGTACACAGGCAAAAGCTCTTTATATATTTTAAATCCATTCAGGTTCCCACACAAGCTCAAGAACTTTGTACATTTTGGTCCGTAAAACAATCTAATATTTACAGAAAATTCTATTCATGTCCGGACCCCATATAACAAGTACTCCCCATGCCTAGCAGAAAATACACAGAATGGAAGGCCTGCATGCCCAGAAGCAGTTACATAAAATGTATTATGAATATTATAAGACTTCATTTCTTCAAGTGAAAGAATAGAAACTGAAAATTTCTAAGGTCCCTTATTTTTACAGCAGCCAAGTGAGGTGTGCAGAGACCCATGGTTTGAATTGTATAACCTGAGATAAAGTTGAGAGATATTGTACCTAATGCACTATCAGAAATCTGTAATTGTCTGCTGACCAAGAGTTTGAAATGTGCTATTCAGTAAAAAGATTAAAGAGCAAACCCCCTCTTATTCAAGGATATGATCTAGTTTTACAATTCCAGCGGTTAAAATTGTTCTTTCTTTCCATATTTCCAGGTTCAGCTCAGCAGAGAGATTTGCTTTCTTATTTTCCAATTCATATTCTAGTGATTAAATCCAGATTCATCTTCATTCTCCAACTCATATGCACTCCTTATAGAGAAGTTTCTTCTTGCAGTTATAGTCACTGATGGAGGTTCATTTTCATCACACTCATAATTATCCTTTTCGTCAGCATTTGACATAGTAAATTTTTTCCCCCCTTGCATATTCACATATGCCCTGGAAGATGAATGCTCAAGACCATGTTTTGAAATTTTTCTGTGACTATCAGAATCATCAATTTCATTTTTGTTGACAGATTTCCTTATAAGAGGATCCAAAAAATCAGTGCTAGACTCACCAAATCCATCCACTTCATCATAAAAAGACTGCAAGTGTTCACGCAATGGGTCATATTGAATATCTAATGGTGACATACCAAGAAGTCTGGCATCAGTTGAAGTGGGATCCTCCGGATTGTTCGATAAAACATACAATCCATCCTCTGTAGAATGGCGGAGGGCAAAATCACCCATATCCTCTAAAAAAGTAGAAACTGATGCCAGATATGACTTTCTGGATATCATATAACCATGCTTAGAAAGAGTCATTACTAATGAGTTACCAGAAAAATCGGTGTACCATCCTTCAAGCAGTTGGTCCCAAATACCGGCACAATTCTTCACTAAACACCAATACAAGACCTGCCTAATGCCTGACTTTACCACTGAAAGTATTCTAGTGTTGTGTTTAGTTTGTTTAAGAAAGATCTTGTCAGATGTAGAGTTGATGATGACAACTTCAGGCATCAAAGACAGAAGGGATTTCACATCATTATGCTCGCCGAAAAACAATGCTTTCCCAGTTCTTTCCTCATATATTGAAGAAAACTGCCGACAGTGTATACCATGATTCAGATACATTGGAGAACCTAGAATTAATCGGAATTGGTGCTTCAAAACTTGCAAGGATGACTTGGTAGAGCTACATAAAACTGAGGGTACTAAATCATGCTTATAACCATTCATTTCAACAAAATAACTATGCAAATATTTTTCTGAATTATTCACTGGGTCTTTTAGAGAATGCTGGGCAGGCAGAGATCCATTCTCTTCTATTGAACACACCTTCTCTTCAAAGCCCTCCTCGGGAAGAAAACCATCTATGCTACTATCTGGAAAGTCCAATATGGGAAATCTTTCACTTCTTAGTTTAACAACCAGTAAGCCGTCTTCTTGACATCCAAAGCGAACAAAATCTGATATGTCATGAAAAAATAACCTGACATTTTGTGAGGTATGCTGTTCAGAATGATATCTTTCAACTCCAAAAAATGCACTGATCTCTGATATGTCAGCATACACATAGCCATTCTCTTTGAGAACTTCCAAAAAGTTCCCACAGCACTGACTAAGAGACTCTATAAAAGTGGAAATATCCATTCCATCAGGAAAGCTGTTTAACAGCACAGAGAAAACTGATGCACGAAATCCGGTGGCAACTGTCTTCACAATACGCTTGTTTTCAACAGATGGCTGAAAAAAAACAATTCCTTGCTTGGTATTGTTTGAGAGAACAATATCTGACCAACAGTTGATTAGCTCTCCAATAGATGTAAAACCTAGCTCCTTTAAGTTTAAATTTGTTGCAAATGTCCTTTCATATATTTCTTGCAAATTTCTGGCTTCTATACCATTTCCACCATCCCAGCATGCAAGCAACAGTCTCAAACAGAGCATAACTTGTAACATATATTCCTCTGAACAAGATATAGATTTTTCGTGACATTCAGTTGTTTCCATACATTTGTGTCCATAAAAATCTTTGGCTTGATGAGTAATACTGGGGGAATTCACACCATCACCGGTAGACTTATCAGCATGTAGTTCATTACTTAAATTTTGAGGAGGTTTTCCAGTATCATAGATTTCAGGGTGCAACAGACTACCTGCCACAATTAAATCTCGTATACTTCAGTAAGAAAATCAAATGCAATATATTAGAAATCTATAAACAAGGATTTGATTTGAAGGGTAAAGATTGGTTAATACTCCATGGGAATCTATATACTATCCGGCCTAACTAAGAATGTAAAGCAAACAGTTTTTTCCATATATTCATTATCCTTACACACTACAACAATTGCATTTTTCCTTTCTTGTTCAAGAAATTTTTGGCAATTCACAGACAGACACTTCTGGAGGACATAGTTATGCCCATTCTGTCTCCAACAAATACACATGCATAAATATTTGCATGCATATGTGAGACAGACTAGTAATCCTACAGTCTGCAAATGATATTGTGGACATAACTGAAGAAAAGACATCCAGGAGTTTCAAGCTTTGTAAACCAATATACTTATTACATTGCTGCAAAACTGTAATTTAACAAAAAGTTTTTCATGCTTCTGTAGCTCAACAGAAAGCCTGTAGAGATTCTGATTATAGATTGCTATAAAGGGCAAACAAGGCTCACCTTCTATTTTCTTCTCTGCGACCTGATAGTCATAATATTCATCTGTTATTCTAGGAGCTCCTCTTACTGCACACACACTGCTGACTTCCATTCCTGAAGCATCTCCACTACATCTTCTACTACTATTAGCTATTCCAGTCAATAGTCCATCTGTCATGGCAGGATCCTCTGCATCATTACTGAGCACTATTGTTTGAGAAGATTCAGAGTACTTGAAGAACACTATATCTAACATGTCCTGTACCATCCACTCAACTTTTGGTTTAGTATATGCATGTTCTGTAAGAACATCAGTTAAGGTCTTCCCAATCTCATTATAGATCTCCTCTTCAAATTTATCTGATGATATGCCCAGAGGATGTTTCTGCACTATATTGAACACAATGCGCCTTAATCCCGATCTTATTCCAGCTGCCACTCTGAGATTTTTAGATGACTCTACCAGGTACAATTCACTTTTTTCATCAAGCAATTTTCCATTCACAATATGTGGCATTGCTCTGCAAAGGTCTCTCACTGAGCTAAAACCAGTGGATAGAAAGTTCTTTCTAAATATTTTTTTGTAAATATGCAGAAAAGCAGATTGTTTTCGGCCTCCCAGAACAAAAAGAGGATGAAGCAAAACCACACGAACTTGATATTGTAATCTAAAACGAAATTCTGGTGATTGATCAAAATACCGTTGAATTTCTTGACTGGAGCAACCTTGGGGCAAACAATTGGCTACATTCACATAAATACTTTCCAACTCATTGTCACTTAGATTCCCTTCCAGAGGGTCTATTTTACTGCTTTTCCTTGCCATACGGCTGTTGCTTTCATCTTTTATCTCTCTATCCACATCACTTGTTATATAGTTTAGACTAATTTTTCCTGTGTGTATATCCTGAAAATGTTCAGTGTTCTCACAGTCCTCATGACACTCTCCACTAAAGGCAGAACTTTCAGACACCTCATATAAAAAGGATTCATCACAATTGTGATTAATGTCCTCATTATTAGTATTGCCATCATCATCAGTATCTTCATATCCATCATCAGCATCTGTATCAAACAGTAGCTGGTCATTATCTATTGCCTCTGTTCCACAAAGACCAATATCCTCATCATCAATGATATCCCCATCATAATCACAATCACTGCTGATACAATTAGCATTCTGTACATTATCATTAAGTAGAAATTCAGAGTAGTCATCTTCATCAGTCAGCACGTGAAAAATACTCTTTTTTCCTGATTCCATTCTAGCTCCTGTCTTCTGTTCCAGTCCAGTCACTTCTTTCCATTCTGAGTTAGCATTTGCTTCTGAGATGAAAAGTTGTTTCTTCAATAATGGCCCCTGTGGAGCTTCAGGAAAAACACCGCTGGCCCTAATTTATTCAGAACTGAAGTGAAGATTTTTCACCAAGTCAATTTTAGGACTCTGTCTAAGAATAATGTTCTGGTTCATTTCTTTCAAACTCGACAAATCAAAATGCTCTCACCTACATATAATATTAATAAAGATAAGTCATTTGCCATTAACCCTAAGGAAAGAGAGAGAATGAAACTAATGTAAAGCAACAATAGCAAGAATTGTAAGATTCATTTAAATGAAGAAAATTTCAAAGGAAGCAAACTGCCCAAAAAAGGATTCTGTACGAGGAAGACAGTCTCCTCCTTAGTAATTTGATAGAGATGATTAAGAATTTGATAAAATAATAAATACCCATTAGCTGCAACATCAGTTAACAGAGATTTTAAAAGTTAACAATCTGATCAGATGTTTCTTGTGCTAGATATTAATTTTATATAAAACTTGGAAATAGCTCACTATAATTTTGGTAAGAATCAAAACCTTATAGGCTAGGAATTCAGTTCAAAATTCAAACGGAAGAACTTATAATATATGTACAGAATCTCCTGTGGCCATTTTTAGGTAATTAATGTAAGTATCTATTCTGTTATCATGTTGTATCTACCATGTGGGCACATAGACTTTTCAAGAGCAAGAGCAACAGACTAGAGTGATATATATGATGTAACACAATAACATGGATTATTATATTTTAATGATGATATATAGTGACACATAAGACATTGTATGTTCTAAACACAGGACACATTGACACGAGTTATTGTATATTTTAAATACTCCTTAATGTCTATGTATATCTTTCTTCTGTAAGAAATTCCTTCCCCTAAAAGCTTTATTGACACGCTTTATTATCTTTATATACAGAATACAGATGAGGGCACAACGTGGGCCATTGTGCAGTAGATTTGAGTCCCTTTTACTGTTGCATCTTGCAATGGTGCTCTTGTCAATTAGCATGGCAGATTCAAATTGTACAGGTATCTAGGTAGATCTTTATTTTTAGGAAGCTTCCCTGTAATCATTTGCAGTCTTTATATATATAATATACACAATACAAAAGAGTGAACATTATGTCAAATTGAGATCTCTTTGTAAGTAACTAGAATCAACTCAATTGTACTAGTATCAAAAGCCATGCTGACAACAAGCTATCCAGTTTTAAGAATCCCTTATTTAACCTTTCTGTTCAATTTCAAACTCATTGCAACTTTTAGTTTTTAGTATCCAAAATGTAATTTAGTCTATGCATTAGGATACTTTCTTCTTAGCTAATTCAATCAGATTTTGAGCTGATAGAGCTTTGAAGGCTATATACTGTTATTTCCTTCAATTTTTCTTTTTAGTCAGACCATGTGTCAATTGGTTGGAACTGCATGCCTTGGATTGCTATTGCTTCATTTGATAAATAGGAAGACTGTTTAAAATCCTCTGCTCAAGGCAGGATTAATCTTTTCGAATACCATGCATAAAAATCATCAAATACTTTACTGGTCACAGAGTCAATGACAGAATTTTCTAGAAAAAAAAAAGGTCACAACTAACATGTGCATGCCCATTGAATCTCATTGATCATCCTACTACTGATATGAACATCCATGCAAAATTTACAATGCTTTAAGGAGTTTCATCATTCAAACAGGTATACATACACATGAATTCCATGAAAAATACCAAAAATCACAGTTGAATTCCACACATAGGTTATACGCAAAGAACTAAAAGTTTACTTCAAATGACCAAAATTCAAAACCAGACCTGAAATCATCAGCTAGCTTCAGAGAGGGTGGTGCTTCAGATATTCTCCAAGTACATTCTGCAAGTAGTCTTTATGAATGTTGAGTCCAAAGTTAAGATATTATTGAAAGATTCAACATGTAGGACAATCCAAACCAGAAAATTTTGAGGGTAATTACGGCATGCAAACTGTCTATACATGTCTCTGTGGCCCAAATGAATAAGATGGGATTTTGGATTTCTTCCGCAATTGAATTCTCAGTCCAACTTGTTCTATGGACTGCATATTTGGGTAACCTCCAAAACTAAAGTTAAAATGTGATAAATGAGGATTTGTCTTTTCAGGGATCAAAATATAGCATTTTACTAACGTGGGGGCGGTTTAGGAAAAACCAGGCATGTCCTAAACTGCCTTCAAAATTTGAAGGACTTGCAGGTTGGTGGGGCCACGTAAGATGCTACTTTTAAGGCCACGTGCCCGAGGTTTCCGATTGTGGGCTAAACTCTGAAATCTGGAATATGTTTACTAGCCATAAATTACGATAAATTGGGTGATTAAACAAATCTCCTACGGAAAAAGAGGGTTTGGAGCCCACCCATTCCCTGCCGCCCAAGGAATAGGGACCCTCATGTACTAGGAAAACACTTTTTTTTTTTTTTTTAATAATTTATTGACCGAAACTTTAGATGTTGAATGAATGATTGATTTTAATGATATTTACAATAGTCCTTCCTTTCATAAAGCAAGCATTCCTAATTTATTTTAGATTCTTTTCAATGTAGGACTATTAATTTTGATTTGGAATGTTGTCGGGTTATTTTTATCATTCTTGAATAATTAGTACATATTGTCAACCTTCAAGTTATTGTGTATTGAGTACCCATATCTAATGATGTTGTCTTGTTTTAAATTGTATAGCTAACAACCTTACTCTTCTCTTGTTTGATTTCAAATTATTAAAGTTAAATTCTACTGAGATATTTGTTCTTCTATTTGATTACAAATTATGTAAGTTGAATTTTCATAATACATATCAAAGTTACTCTTTTAATTTTATTTTATAGATTATTTGATTGTATAAATTGTTTGGTCTAGTGAACATTAGTAAAAAATTTAATTAGATAAAATGAAGATGCAACAACAATTTATTTAAAATGTTAATGTAAATGTATATTCTCTTGAGCTAGATGTTTTAAATATATTTTAATCTCTTAACTATGAATTTGGTTATAATATTACAGTGTACATCACTTTAATAAGAATATAAATTGTACATTCATTCCTTTTTTTTCTTATATGTTGGGATATGTGTAATATTTAGTTTTACACCAATGAACCAATCATAACTCACTATTTTTTCCTTGTTCGACTATTTGTAAAGTAAAAATATATATTTATGAATTAAATATATTCTATAAATTAATTTTTTCAATTGGTTCAATTGATTTGGTTTGAAGGCTTCCCAAATTTGTTTTTTTTCGGATAGTTTTTAATATAATTTTGTAATATATAATTTATATACCATTTAATTTATTTTAAAAAAATTTACTATATTATATTTTAATATATATATGCTATAAATAATTATTACAATTTCTAATTTATAATATATAATATAAAAGTACTATATCATATATGCTATATTATATATTTTACTAACTCTTTATTTATTATTTAAATTTCACCTTACATTTATAATTTATAATTATATTTTAAATTTTTACAATTATAACTATACAATTAAAATTATAATATATACAAACATAATTTATTAGTTCTTGCCGTAGGCTGTAACTATAGGCAACACACTTTTTTTAACTTGTTATTAATAACTTCTTTATTAGCAAATCAGAAGTGAGCTATTTTTTATATTGTGAATTTCTTTTTATATTAACTAAAGTAAAGATGCAAATTTTTTAACTAAATATTTTTAGAAAATTATTTATGTGTCGTTTGATTGGCTAAAATAAATTTAGCGATAAGAGCGATTTTTGCGGAAATATTTTGTACAAACTATTATCTATAATATCGGACAATGCAATATTAAACATTTATCTCACTTTTGATTTTTGGAAAATTTTAGTCTCAACAAATTATGAGCGATTTTACTCAAATCTAATATATTATATTTTTAAAAATTAATTAAATTTATGAAATTCTCAAGTTTTAAAATTTTTATTAATGTTTTTTTTTGAATTATATTAATAAGTAAGTTCTAAAATATATTATTAATTTTTTATTTTGTATTAAACTAAAATATTTTAAAATATTTAATTTAGATTTTCAAATTTAATTATTTTCGTAGAGATTTTTTAATGTAAAATACCAAACTAAATATTTGAAAATTAAAAAAATTGTAAATTTTTAATAATTAATTATTTTTTTAAGTATGTTGTTTATAATACTTTAGAATTGTGTTACAATTTTTAGCTTATTTATATATTGCACATAATAATAATAAAATATTTTAAAATTTATTATTATTTTAAATATAATTTAATATTTTAAAAATAGCATTTCAAATGTAGATATAATATTAGATAAAAAATAGTTTAAAATTATCATTAGCTTAACCACAATATTCTTCACAATCTAATATTAATATTTTTTAATTTTAATATTAGCTTCTTCTATTTACTATGTTTACATCTTATAGCTTGCAAAATAAAAATAAATTAAAATTTTCTTATGCTAAATTTTTAATTTTCAAAGTTCAAGCAACTCTTTTTGGCAAGAACTTAGCTGCTTTGCGGCCTTGTTAAATATTATTTTTCACATTTTATACAAAATTTCTTATTTAATTTTTAACCTATAATAATTTTACTTTTATTAAATAAATATTAATTAAAATATATATAATATTTATAATAAATATTATTTTTCACATTTTATACAAAGTTTCATATTTAATTTTTAATCTATAATAATTTTAATTTTATTAAATAACTATTAATTAAAATATATATAATATTTATAATAAAACTAAAATTAAATTTACATATATAATTATAATTAATTACGGCAAGTGCAGGCCACTACGTGGCACTTGTTAAATTTCATTTTTTTTAATTTTTATGTTTAATGCTTTTCCCTTTGAATAATATTTGGTGCAAAATTTATGCAGTTGATTTTGTAATTGTTGATTTGATATTTAAATATTTGAAATTTACAATTTCTATAAAGGGGTTTATGTTTACTTTTCTTATTAGTTGTTGACCATGAGAATGATTAATCTTGACACAAAATACACGTATCATCATTAAATGTATATTTATGTCTATTGTGTATATATCAATATCATATATGATTTATTTAAAAAAATAAAACTACTTTCAAAAAAATATGAGTGGTTTTATTAAGTAATATTTGTGCATGCTCAAGAATTCTAATTGTCACCTGCACTCATAGAATACATTCTAAGTGATGAGATGGTCATGCGTTGTGAATTATGAAAATGTGAATCTAAATAAGACGAAAACAATGCAATGCAAGATCAAAAACCCACATTCACACAATCATGAAACGAAGCCTAAGATTTATGCATAAAATCAAATGACTTAAACAATAATACCATAACAAAGACCTATGTGATTCAATTGTTGCTTGATACTTGTTTGAATGCTTGATGTAGATTTTCTCTTAGATTTTGTAGCATAACTTTGATATTATCATATAGTATGGAGGCTTGTACATTGCCTGACAATGGATGATGATAGATGCTTGATAATAAGAGTGCAACTGGTAGGAAAATATTGTAGCTTTAGGGGAAATGAATTAGTGAAGAACTTATTTATATGCTCCACTTAACATTTGATCAATGTTGGAGATGAATCAGAAATATCAATGAATGAGAAATTGAGAGGGGGAAGGATCTATATGATGGACATTGATTGATGAGGTGGAAGAATAAAGAGGGTGTAATGCATAGAGGAAAATAAAATATTTGTTTTATTTAAGGTGGAAAAATTAAATAAATTATTTGAATTTATTTAATTTTGAAAGAGGTATTAGTTGATTAAGAGCGGGTGCAAGAAGTTGGGTCCCAATTTGGCAGAAGCCTTTTGGGTTGAACAATTTGGCAGAAGCCTTTTGGGTTGAAAAAATTGCCGCTAGAAATGGGCACCCAACTTTTAATAAATGGGTGCCCATTTAGCTTCGGGCATGACCCGTGAAAATTAAAATAGGGGCCCATTTAAAAAATGGGTACCCATTCATGTGAGGGCACCTGAGCCTAAATGTGCGCCCAATTTTAACAAAATTGGTGCTCGTTTCTTACAAATTGGGTGCCTGATTTATAAATGTATTTATTTATTTTAACCGATTTGCTATTCATTTTTACTGTCTACAAAATGGTGTAGCGATTTGGAGTGTACGAGTGCCCATTTTAGCTTCCTGAGTGATACCCTCAGTCAGTTTTTTCCACATTCTAGGTACGTACATTTATTTTTTTATATATTATAATTCTTTTTTGTTTATTTTTTAATTATTTATTATGAAATTGTAAACAAAAGTCTTAAATTTGTTTTTTCAAATAGTGTATAAAAAAATTCAATTTTATGTAAAATAGCTATTTTTAAGTTTTCGTTTAGTTCGCAAAACCTTAGAAAACTTGAAAATCGTTAAAACTTAAAACCATAGGTAGAAAAAAAACTTAAATGTAAACCCTTTAAATATGTAAACCTTAGACATGCCACTGAAACCTTTTAAATGTGCATAAACTCTAAAAACTACCAAAAAATGAAAAACCCTTTAAATGTGCATAAACTCTAAAAACTACCAAAAAATGAAAAACCCTAGATAGAAAATGCTCTCTCTCTCTCTCTCTCTCTCTCTCTCTCTCTCTCTCTCTCTCTCTCTCTCTCTCTCTCTCTNAGAAAGCGCTCTCTCTCTCTCTCTCTCTCTCTCTCTCTCTCTCTCTCTCTCTCTCTCTCTCTCTCTCTCTAGGTAAGTGCAAGAAGTCAAGTCCACTTCTAGCGGAAATTTTTGCGCGTGAAACCCACTTTTGGAAGATGTTTTCTAAATAATTTTTCCACCTAATTAAAACCCATTTTAGATATGATTAAATATATTATAAATTTTGGAAATGAGATATGTAACTAAGAGGGGAGCGGTGAATCAGTTACTGCAAAACAAATACTTTGTCCCTTAGATGTCTTAAATACTTTAACATTGTTACTCGGTCAATTAAGATATTCTTCTGTAACTCGGGTGTCAAAGCAATATTTATAATATCCAATACAATTATACTTTAGTGATTAAGTGCAAAAAAATAAAGCATGAAACAAATAACATATACACAGGTGACACTGAGATTTAACGTGGAAACCCAATATGGGAAAAACCACCAATGTAACTAGTTACTATTTTTCACTCTTCTGAAGTGAGCCCTGTTAGGAGCCAACACTGTTAAAGGTTACAATAACACACTATTAGGTGTGACCCTGTTAAAGGATTTAATCACCCTAGGAGGAGTGGCCTTGTTAGAGGTCTTCAACACTTCAACATAGAAATGCTACCTTGTGAGAGGATTTACAAAAAGACTGTTAAGTCTACTCTGTTAAGAGATTTGAGATCACTGCTACGATTGTTAGAAAGTAACAATGAATTGACCTGTATGTGTAAGCAATCGTCTTTGCTGATTCAGATCTCTGTTCTGATTATGACTTGATCCTTGCTGATTAGATATTCTATTGCAGCTCTAAGTGATCTGTACTCAATAAGAATCCTCTCTGATTTCGCCTTCACTCTTCATGTCACAGAATTCCACACTTCTTCTTGTCTTCAACTTTTACACACTCATACACACATTCAATCCAAACTTGACCTTTCATATATATGATAAGCCCTGTCAAGTCAACTTGAATATACTTCTAAATAATAAATCATAATTCAGTCGGCCTCATATAATCAATTAATTAAGAATGTAAATCAATGTTAGTCGGCTGGCACAGAATGCCCAACCATGACTGAAATGCCCGAGTGACTCAGTCAACACTGAACTTCTTCAATACCCGACTGAACTTGGTCAACACTAAAATAACTCATTCTATTCACCAACTGTGCTCAGTCTGAATGTAGACATTTGTGTAACATCACTACATAAGTTTAAATACATGTGTAACATCAAT
The DNA here is from genome assembly GCA_018584345.1 of Thuja plicata. Classification (NCBI taxonomy): domain Eukaryota; kingdom Viridiplantae; phylum Streptophyta; class Pinopsida; order Cupressales; family Cupressaceae; genus Thuja; species Thuja plicata. The sequence continues at coordinate 1,404,311 of MU225322.1, forward strand.
GACAATACACAATTGAATAATTGTCTTCAACAATCTCCCTCTTTGGCATTGATGACAACACAACATGTCATAATACAAAGAATTGTAGAGCAACAGAAAACTTTCTTT
>MU225322.1:1407624-1418385 GCA_018584345.1 Thuja plicata
AGTATGTACCAATTCCAAGACTTCATCAGTATTGTAATTCTTTCTTTTGAAACTTGTCTTGCTCATCTTTCCAATTTGACATTGTTTGCATATTGCTAACTTGGGTTTCTTCAAAATAGGAATACCTGTGACTCTCTTGTTCTTGCTTATGTTTACCAGATTATAAAAATTTACATGACACAACCTTTTATGCCATAACCAACTTTCTTCTACTTGTGCAATAAAGCATGAACCTTCAGTGAGATCAAGATAGAATAGATTACCTTTTGTTTGCCTGCCAGGTCTGACTAGGTTCCTTTTACCATCCAGGAGCTTGGCCTTACCATTCATGAATTCTACCTTAAAGCCAATGTTGTTCAACTATGCTTCATTGAGTAGATTTCTCCTCAATCCTTCAACCCAATAAGCATTATCAAATTTGATTCCTTCTATCAGAGTAATGCAACCTTTTCCTTTCACAGGGAAAGGTTCATCATTCCCAAAATTGACACTCCCACCATCATAGTGTTCAAGATGTTCAAATTTTGTCTTATCACCAGTCATGTGATGAGAACAACCACTATCAATTATCCATGTGTCATTTTTATTGATGTGTGAGAAAAGTGCTATCTTTTCATCTTCTTCATCTGACTCATCCTTAATAGCGATATAAACTGTTTCATCTTCTTCTTCATCACAGTCAGAAATTTTTGCAATATAAAAAGACTTCTTACCTTTATCCTTGTAGCTTTTTTAGTTCTTGAAATATTTCTTGTTTTTGAATTTATTGAACTTTTTCTCATCTTTGTCTTCTTTGTTCGGACACTTTGCAGCAATGTGACCAACCTCATTGCATGAAAAACAAATCAATGGTATTTTTCCTTTGTATTTTCCTTTTGCGGCTCTTCTTTCAAGTAATGCTTCAATGATGTCAAGATCTTCATCATCAGATTCATCATCACTATCACTTTCAGTCTGCTTCCCTTTTGAGTATCTATTCTTCTTACCAAGGTTTAATTTAGCTTTGAATGCAGACTCAAGATTGCTAGAGCTAGGAGAGTAATTGTCAAAGTTGTCCAGCTCAAAAGTTGTAAGCCTTCCCACTAATGTATCTAGAGTTATATCCTTATTGCACCTCATATCTTGAATAGCTGAAACTCTAATAGCATAGATAGGAAGTAAAGTTCTTAGTACCTTGCTGACTACTATTGTAGCTTTAATTATTCCACTTGCAGCTCTGATGACACTCACAGTCTTCTTGATTCTTTCATTGTATCTTGTAATGTCTTCTCCTTCTTTCATTTTAATCTGGTCAAATTGTCCTCTTAAACTCTCTTCTTTGGCTCTCTTTACATTTGCATCTCCTCCATGAATGTCCTGTAATTTCTTCCACATATCAGAGGCTGTAGGGAAGTCCTTGACTTCATCAAATTCTGAGTACCTGAGTGAAGAAGCTATACCAATCATCATTATATTATGAAGCTTCTGTTCCATCATTTGTTCCATAGTCATAGTCCCTTTTGGTTCCACATATTTTCTTTCCAAAAATTGCAAACCAGCATCTCTGATAGTAGATAGATGTAGCTTCATCAACTCTTTCCATGCTAGGAAGTTGCCTTTGTTTAGCTTTGGGATCTCCCTTCTATAAGACATCTATGATCTTTAGCTTAGGTCTTGAAACCTTCACTGAAAGCACTTGAAGCTCTTATACCAATTGTTGGAAATGAGATAAGTAACTGAGAGGGGAGGGGTGAATCAGTTACTCCAAAATAAATCCTTTGTCCCTTAGATTTCTTAAATACTTTAACACTGTTACTCGGTCAATTAAGATATTCTTTTGTAACTCGGGTGTCAAAGTAATCTTTATAATATCCAATGCAATTATACTTTAGTGATTAAGTGCTGAAAAATAAAGCATGAAACAAATAACATATACACAGGTGACACCAAGATTTAACGTGGAAACCCAATATGGGAAAAACCACCAATGTAACTAGTTACTATTTTTCACTCTTCTGAAGTGAGCCCTGTTAGGAGCCAACCCTGTTAAAGGTTACAATAACACACTGTTAGGTGTGACCCTATTAAAGGATTTAATCACCCTAGGAGGAGTGGCCTTGTTAGAGGTCTTCAACACTTCAATATAGAAATGCTACCTTGTGAGAAGATTTACAAAAAGACTGTTAAGTCTACTCTGTTAAGATATTTGAGATCACTGCTACAATTGTTAGAGTAAAAATGAATTGATCTGTATGTGTAAGCAACTATCTTTGTTGATTCAGATCTCTGTTTTGATTATGACTTGATCCTTGCTGATCAGATATTCTATTGCAGCTTTGAGTGATTTGTACTCAATCAAAATCCTATCTGATTTTTCCTTCACTCTTCATGTCATAGAATTCCACACTTCTGCTTGTCTTCAACTTTTACACATTCAATCCAAACTTGACCTTTCATATATATGATAAGCCCTGTCAAGTCGGCTTGAATATACTTCTAAATAATAAATCACAATTCAGTCGACCTCATATAATCAATTAATTAAGAATGTAAATCACTATTAGTCAGCTGGCACAAAATGCCCGACCATGACTGAAATGCCCGAGTGACTCGGTCAACACTGAACTTCTTCAATACCCGACTAAACTCAGTCAACACTAAAATAACTCATTCTATTCACCAACTGTGCTCGGTCTGAATGTGGACATTTGTGTAACATCACTACATAAGTGTAAATACATGTGTAACATCAATGACAATACACAATTGAAAAATTGTCTTCAACAATAAATACATAGTTTATTTTAAATTGAACTAATTATTTTAATTTTTAAATAATTTATAATAAAACAGGTCCATAAGTGTGAAATAACAGGTTTCCTTAGTTTTATAACAATAATTTATTTTCATATTTTTTGAAAAAATAAATTATATGACATCAAACTAAAGAATATTATTTTCACTTTGAAAAAAAAGAAAAACTAAAAAATGATGAGTTTAGGTCAACTTATGATTGTCGTACATGAGGGGTTTTCAAAATAAAAATCACGCCCAATAAAAAAATAAATTCAACAAAAAATTACAAAAAATATGTTCATCAATATTGAGTGTCTTAAAAGTGATATCCCAAAAGGATTTAAAAAAAATACTTTCATTTAGGTAAAATTATGGTTGTCGTACACAAGCATGGAAGGTCCCAAAAATGTGAGTTTTAAATATTTCTTTTTGGAAACACCTAGTGAAATTTATTTTTTATTATCTGGGTATTAATTTAAATTACATATTGGGAATCTAGACTTTGAGTACTACATTTCATATTATGAACTTTTCTTAAGATTCAATCTTTAAGTGCTTCAATGTTTTTGATCAATTGGGATGAATTTTGAAAAAACAGGGAAAATAGTTCCACTTTTTGACCAAAAAGTGGACTCTCTCTCTCTCTCTCTCTCTCTCTCTCTCTCTCTCCTTAATAGGACCTACTATGACATGAGACCCTTTAAGATGACCTTTTATGACATATAAGACCCCTTACTATGACCTATTATTATATTATACCTCTTACTAGGACTTATATATTATGACATTATAACCCTTAAGAGGACCTATTATCCAACATAATTCCCTTTAAAAGGACCTAGTTAGATGTTAAAATGAGCTATATACATGTACGTCTAGTTAGATGTTTAGATGTTTAAATTTATTTATGATGTTTAAATATTATGTTCCATATGTTTCCAACGGTATGTTTAAATGTTATGTATAGTTATGTATGTTTAATTCTTGGTATGATTTTTTTCAATGCTTAATCTAGTTGTGGAAAAGTGCACGTTTAGAGTTATGTTTCTAAATGTTGTATTGAATTATAAGTTTTTCTTTGTAAGGTAAAATGTAAATTAAATAGTAATTATAAATTTACATGTTTGTATATATGTGCAGACTATATTCATTTGATATGGATGAGTTTAGCATAGATGACCTTTTAGGTCAACAACCGCCGCCACCTCCACCCCCACCTGCACCTCCAGCTCCAGCTCCACCTACACCAAAGGAGTTGAGAGAGAACATCATGAGTAATATGTGGGCTATTACACAAGATATTAATACCATTAGATGTTATCCCTGCCCATCTCCACAACTACACCTTGCAAACAACATGGAAGGCATTATAGATTCCATCCATGCACTAGACTCTGAGCTTGATAGTTATCAGACATGGAGGGAATCTATGCGTGGCTATTATTCCAATGGCCTCTCTTATAAAGAGTGTAGGCCTTATGACAAGGCATGTTGTCAATTAGTGTCAAAACAATTAGTCATCAAGTATTGCTCGAGTGATCAGTGTGACCCGAGTGATTAGTATCGCCCGAGTGATCAGTGTGACCCGAGTGACCAGCATCACCCGAGTGGTCAATATTGGTCGAGTGACCAGTATCGCCCGAGTGATCAACATATTGCCCGAGTATCAATTTATCACCCGAGTAGACTTATGGACCCGAGTGACAATATTAGGTCGACCTTGCATATATTGTTTTATACCATTATGTCTAATGGAAGCCGATTTATGAAGTTATTTATTTTTGGATAAGATATATATATATATATATATATATATATATATATATATATATATATATATATAAGACATTTTGTTTATCCAAATTTTGTATGAGAAGAGTATATAGCAGAATTACATATGCGAATATGATATGGCATATTGATTAGAAGATTGCAGAAGTATAAAGAAAAATAGAGACTCATCCATCACAGTTAGGTGATTAGTTACAAATCAATGGATCTTATTCAACAAATTAGAGTTTCCTAAGAAGATCATCTATTGGTTCATTCTAACAGGTGGATCTAAAAAATCCTCTAACCAGGTGGACCTAAGAGTCCTTTTGTAAATCTCTTAACATAGTTGAATTACTTATTGTATTGTATCAAATCCTTTAACAAGGTGGAATTAACAGTCCTTATTGCTCCTAATAGGGTAGGCCATCAGAAGTGGTCAATGTAAGCTCTAACAGGCTAAATTTATACTGCAGTACTAAATCTTGTGGGTACCATCCCCACCCTAGTTTTACTTTCTATTTGGAAGGTTTCTGGGTAACCAAATACTGTGTTATGTGTTATGAATGATTATTTCTTTTCTATGCATGCAATCATATTACAAAATCTAATTAAGGTTAAAGAAGAAGAAGTTTTATTGGTTCCTGATTCAGCCCCCCTCTCAGTCATATTGCATACAATATATTTCCAACAATCGGTATCAGAGCTAAAGGTTCTCTCTACAAAAGTTTAATAACTTGAGCAAAGATCTGAGGCAATGGAAGTATATAGACTGGAGAAAACCATTGAGAATGAAAAGATAGATCTACAAATGGCCATGGATCAGATCAAGAAACTCAAAGAGAAGCTCTCTTTCCCTAAAAAGAAGAAAATATTTAGTAGTACAAATGAGTGACAGAAATTACATAGAAGAAAGAATTGAATATTTTTGCAAAGACAAAAGTTCTGAAGAAGCTGATACATCCATTGAAGACTTGCTTGCAAAGAATCTTGATCTACATGAGGAAGTCAAAAAGTTGAAAGGAGAACAAGAAGTTCATTCAGTCAGATTGTGTGAAGTCATAGAACAAAAGATAACAAAAATTTGACACAAGATGATAAGATATTGCTGAGTACAAGATTAGAATAAAAAGAAAAATAAATCCATCATTTGTCACTCCATCAAGTAGATTTGGCAAATCAACTCAATAATGCAAATCAAGAAGTTGTCAACCTAAGAACAAAAAATGAAAGACCGCAGAATGATCTCAACACTGAAAGGCAAACTAATGAAAGTATGATGAATTTACAAGGTAGTATAGACCAACCAATACAAATCAGACATCGTGGACATAGTGGACTAGGTTACATTGAACAAGGTGAATCCTCAAAGCAAGGAGCTCAAAAGAACATGAAACCTACTTGTAACCACTGTGGTAAGTTAGGGCATACATCAAATAAATGTTGGAACAATGGAAAATCAAAGTTTAATGGAAAATGTTATAGTTGCAACAAACATGGACATAGAGCAAGTGAATGCACTGAAAAACCTAAGTTTGAAGGAAAATGTTTTAAATGTAACAAACAAGGTCATAGATCCTCCGAGTGCAGAACCAAGAAATGGAACCCTGCTGAACAACTAGCTAAAGCAATATTTGGTTGGGATTAAAACACATGGTACATATGTTTTCATTATGGAGAGTATGGACAAATTGGTGCAAATTGTACAAAAACTCACCTCTGAAGATGAAATCCTACTAAGAGATGTTATGTGTGTAATCAACTCGGTCATCTAAGCAAGAATTGCATGAATAGAGAAAAAGTGGATATTGGTTTTGAGAAAGGAAAAACAAAGGTCTCAGAAATCAAAACTCAGATGAATAAACAATGGGTAAGGAAATCCTCTAAAATTTCAAACCAAAACAATGAAGAATCAAATGACACCCAAGATAGTGAGTTGGGTGGATCTACCATCACAGAATAGAGATGCAAGGAAATGACTAGAACTATGCATTCAAGACATCATACATCAGTTCCAGATATGCTAGCAAGTCCAAATCCGCATATTGATGCATTAGGAAATATTATGGTGTTAACCAAGTCAGGATCACAGTTACACTCGAGCTACTCTAGCTTAACCGAGTTGAGTAAGAAAGTTAGTTTTCACCGAGCTTCCAAGTAAGCTTGGAGAACTACTCGAGATATGCTAGCTACTATGTACAGATCATTTAATGAAATACTCAAATGGTAAAAATTCTTATAAATGATGAATCAAAAAGGTTATTGTTTACAAAGATTTCAGTTTGTAGAGAAATTCAAAATGAATTTGTGTTTGAAAGCAAAGTTTGATCAAATTCTCTGAGCGATATGACATCCACATCCAACAGAAAAGTTAAGAAAGGATCTGAGATGTTGGTGAGAAATGGTGTGTGTAACCCTCCATAGTTTAAGCTTTATCTGATAGTAGTAGAGGAAATAGATCCATTGGGAGCACATTCTCTAATTCCTCCAAGGGTATTACTGGTAAATGACATTCCAAGCTTCTATCATTGTAACATCCAGGAGCTTGGAACAATTGAGATGACTCAAGCATATGAGAAATTGTGCATAGGAAGGAATTTGAAGCCCGAGCACAAGCATCTAGAGGTTAAAGGTTTAACCCACATCCTGCACATGCCAAAGAATTTCCAAATCAAATGGATTATATTTGTTCTTATCCACGTTCATGACATGTAGCTATGGTTGGAACAACCAATAAAAATCACAAAGACAATGATACATCGAGTAACAGGGTATCCCATGCTCGACAAAGCTAAAGCTACCAAAACCCTAACAAAAGATAAGCTAGCTGAGTTAACTCTTGTTGAGTGGGATGAAAGAGGCATGAGACTAAATGGAGTTACTCACATGGAATTAAAGTTAGGAATTCATGTGATAGCTCACAAGATATATAGTTCCAGCAGACCGAATAGTGTAATATATGAAGCTATTGACTTAGCATACAAGGTGGTAAAGAACAATCTGGAATTTGACCTAGCCGAGTTGTAGCTCATTCAGATAAGCAAGAACATGGAAAGAATCTGGGCATCCAAGTCAAATCCATGTAAGTTTGGTTCTCTCTTAGTATGCATATTCTTCTATATTCAAAAATTATTTCCTTTTAAGGGCACAGTAGTATGGAAAAAGGATAGACCTATAATTCATCAGATAAATGAATTCATAGTTGAGTTAGGAGATAATTTTGAGAATATCATGGATGGATATTTTGAGAACTTTAGACAGAAGATGTAGAGTAGATACATGATTCCTAAGAAATTAGTTGAAGATTACAAGAACAATATTTGTTTCCTAGTTGACTGTGATAAGGTTTACATAAAACATGTAAAGCCTAGGGTTGCATGGGTGAAACCTCTTGCATATGAGGTTAGCATAGATGAGACTAAGAACATAATTGAGGCTCTTGTGAATGAACCTGTTAATCCCAAGGCACCTTATTTTGGAACCTATGAAGAAGCAAAAAGAAGGATATCTATAGAGGTATAGATTCCTAAAATTCTGAAAAGAGGAAAGAAAATGATGGAACAGTTTGGAAAGAAGTATGGAAAAACCTTAGACTCTCCTTCTATCAGTGAGAGTAAAAAGGATACAATCAAGATAAAAGATGACATATCTGAAGAGGAAGAGGATGGGGTAGAATTTGAACCTCTTAAGAAGAAGAAGAGGCTAGTTCTCAATAAAACACCTACAACCACTACACCTATCATCACTATAGGAAAACAAAGGAGATTAAGGAGACTTGTATTAGGTAAAGATGATGATGATGATGAAGAGGTTGAAATAGTTGTCTTCAAGAAACCACCACCTACACTTGAGCAGAAGATTAAATATCTGAAAGGAGGCAGTGGTATGAGTTCTCTTAATTCATTGAATTATTCTTCAAGGACTAAGGAGGAATAAAAGAAGATAGAGGAAGCACTCGTGGAGAAAATGGAAAAATGGAAATATGACCCTTTCAAGTTGAAGATCCATATGACAGAAGATTTATTCAAGGCAGTATCTATTCCCTAGCTCAATGGAGTCCAAATTGAAAAAGACATAGGGAACATACCTTAAGGGAAGTCATGCCTGATATAAAAAACAAAGAAATAAAATTGGCAATGACCAAATATGTAAACAATCACACTCCCAGATTCAGAACCTTTCAGATACTGAACAAGAATATAGAAGATGTTGTGAATTTTGCTACAACAGTGTGGAAATCCATATTTGAAGTCATGGAAGATGATAAGGTAGAAGCACCAAGCACAAATATTCCTATATAGACCAATGATGAATTACCCAAGGTACAAACAATTGAAGAGTCTAATGCCGAGTAGATTACAATTGAAGTGATGACATCCTTTCCCCAATCACCTATCCAAAACATATTGTCTCTGAGCAAGGATAAGGTCACAAAATCAAAATCAGAATCAATATGAATCAAGCAACATGCTCCACCTATTACTAGGCCAAGCACAATCGAGTTGTAGATGGACAAGGTAAACTTTTCTTTAGGAAGTATTGATTCTTCAGTTAATTTTGATTCAATAGTTGGTACAGTAAAGGTCAACGACCTAATTCAATTGGATACTAAGGTACAAGTTGAGGATGGAAAAGGTAAGGAAATTGTTCCTTCACCTAATCCCAATATCAAAGGTAAAGAGAAGGAAGTGAATACCGAAGAGATTGATCTTGAAAAGGACATTGTGATTCCAAATTGGGATCTTTCCAACTTGTTTGTAGAACAAATGGATATAGTCAGAGAGTTGTGGAAGAAAGGAGATATCCAAAAGAAGCTCCAAGAAGAGAAAAGGAGGAACAAAGTACTTGAAGATATAAAAGGCATACTTCAAGATACACTACAAATTGAAGTCAATGAGAATGACTCCATTATGGACCAACTTGTTGACTTAGTTCATAAGTTTAATACAAACTTGAATGGTCAAGAGAAGCTACTTGAGAAAGCAGAAAGAAAGTTTGAAAAAAAGGTTCTAAAGAATGTTGCAAAGAAGATTGCAATTGACCAGGTGCAACTAACCAATGTTATTAGCACTCTAGAAACCACCGTGACCAATATAGTAGCACCATTTGTAAAGTTAAGTGATACCTCTAACTTTACTATGGAGATAAAGAATAAGTTAGTAAAGATTGATGCAGATCTGAAGGAAAGTGCAAAACAGTTAGCACTTGATCAGAGCACAAGCTCAACACACTTTTTGAAAGTCAAATATCTGATTGATCTACATGCTAAGTTGCTGACAGAAGAAGCAAGGACTAGAGAGTCTCTTTCAGCTATCCATAGCCAACTCTTACCACACATGGATGCAATGCAAAAACACATCACACATGCAAACAAACTCATCCATGAAAATAATTTATCAGTTGCAGAACTTATGATAGAGTTGTCAGCCGAGCTACAAATAGAATTGCACATCTTGAAGGTGCTACAAGACAATTGGGACAACACTCTGTCTCAAATTTTGATGGTACATAGTGATTTCCTATTGGTGCAGAGCACCCTAGGGTTAGCTCAAAACCCTAGCCCCAACATTTTGATAACAGTTTTGATACAAGTCTTCCAACGAGCAAGTCATGTTTTGCCTAGTCGCTCAGTCGCGGAGCCAGTAGAGAGCAGAAAAGTCATGCATCGTACACTCGCGAGCTAGTCATGAGTTAAGTCTATTAGTGAGCGAGTGCGTGACGAGGAAATAGTCGCTCAGTCGCAGACGGCTAGCAGAAAAGACAGTGCGTGACAATGCGACGAGGAGCTCATCGCAAGCTCGCGAGTCAATTCGCAGTCAGAGAAAAATCGGTGCGACAATGCGACGAGCGCTTAATCGCTCAGTCGCCGAGAAGCAAACAGCTAAGTAGGATGTGCGAGTGAGAGACATCTTGTGAATCGCAAGGTCGTAGGTGACTTGACGGTTGAGTGAAAATCATGACGAGTGCGCGACGAGCATTGTATCGCTTAGTCGCAAGGCAAAGGTCAGCTTGGGGAAGTGCATGGTGAGTACGCGACATTGAGCCCATCGCTCAGTCGCAAAGGAATTAACAGCTCGGGTTACAACACGGCGAGTGCGCAACTTGAGCTCATCGCTCAGTCGCCGAGATATGGCCAGCTCGTCAGAAAGAGTTGCGAGTGCGCGACTGACGTGCATCGCAGACTCGCTAAGCAAGTAGCAGCTCGGATTAAAGTGC
>MU225322.1:1432795-1451577 GCA_018584345.1 Thuja plicata
GAAATGATTCAACAAGAGTCTAGAATGTATGACACAAACTAGTGTATGTAAGATTAATTTCTAGTAAAATTTTGTCATGGGCCCTTCATCTCACACCCAATGTTAAATTTTAGATCTTAATTACTCGTTGTATCTATTGTTATCATTGAAATACCGTTAAAAGATCAAATTTTTCATATCATTTGAAGTAGCCAAGCAAAGAAAGTTGTTATTTTTCTTTATTTAAAAAAACAAAACTAGAAAAGTAACAAAGTAACAAAGAAACAATTAGACTTCTTTGGGTGAAATGTGTAGAAATAAATAATTTATCTTGTGAAATAATATTATATCTAAAGTTTATTATAGATCAAATTTTCTTCACAATTGTTGTATTTAATTTAAAATAAAAATGGATTAATCATTACAAATAAAAGGACAAAAATCTCAAAAAACAATGATGTACTTTATAATTCCAATCATTGAATACAAATGCTACAAACAAGAACATGATTCATACTTTCAGAGAAGAACACATTTTGAAGTGTTGTACTCATTTTTACAAATAATTTATTTTTCAACACACATGACAATGAAAATAAACAAACATAAATATGAGTGACAACCCAAATGTACAATATTTCAAGCAAAAGGTGGGAACATCTATTGTGAAGCATGTTCAATGATTCATCATCCAAATAGATGGTGGATAAAATTATCCATTGTAGAAAAGCATATGCATCTCCATTTTAGGTGGAAACACAACACTGCAATCATGGTGGCAAATCCCACTCCATAACTTAACCCCACTCCCACTGCCCACCATTGATCCATTACATCTGCATGTTGAGTGGCAGTATTGTTCAATTCTTTGTAATTATCTCTTCTACCAAAACCAAAACTATGTGTCTTATTTTCAAGGGGAGGTCCATAAAGATTAGGATTTCCTAGATAAGAAGAAGCCTCAAAGGTTGAAAATTTCTTCCCCTGTGGTATTAAACCCGACAACATATTGTTAGAAAGATTCATCAGAGCAAGAAATATAAGATTTAAAATTTAACTATGAATATCTCCTGACAACTTATTTTCTGAAAGATCTAAAGATTCCAAGTAAGTCATGACTCCCATTTACTCTAGAATTATGCCACTCAAATTATTTTTTGAGATATTGAGAGAAATTAATCCTCTCAAGAGTCCTAGTTTTGGAGGAATGCTACTCGACAAGTTATTGCATGATATATCCATGAACTTGTGTTGTCCAATTATCTTCGGGTATAGAGTTTCCATTCCTTTTATCCAAACTGTTACTTCATCATTAACAAAATTCAATCCATAATCTATACCCCCATATTAAAATTGCTCATAATACACAGAATATTGTAAATAGAAACTTTGTGAACTATTGACCAAAGCACATAGTCTTCTCACATCTGAAGGAATATTTCCTAATAATTGATTACCAGGTAAATCTACAATTTGAATATTTTGCAACCTGAATGATAGGGAGAACTCTTGATACCTTCTTGAGTTTGTTTGTAACTCTTCTTAGGCCACTATCAAGGCCTCTATGGCTTTCTCAATCCACCCTTCATCACTAGAAAGATTTGATCCTTCCTCCAATCAAGAATTCCACCTATCTTGTCAAATTCACCATTCTTGTGTTCTACAAGAATCTTCTACTCACTCCACTCCAAGCCCTAAACTTACATTTGGATTTGCAGGAGGGTCAAGGCTTCAACATAATCCATTTGAGGATTGAAATATAGGTTTGAAACCATCAAGTTGGACCAAATGCCCATTGAGTTCTAGATTCCTACTTTCTAGGCCTTGTAGCCCTTTTTGCAAATTAGGCCTCCTAGATTGTAGGACAGCACTTGTTTTGCACAAAAATCCAAAGAACCCCCAAATATCTTCTAGCAGTATTCAAGTAAATCAAAAACCTACAAGGATTTTCTAGGTCTTAGGGTATAGTACTGTCCGTACACCCTACTTCTTGAAAATGGCTCTTTTCTTGGTTTTAGACCAGTTTGAGGTCTTATGCTTCAAAACTCGGCATGTTGGATTCTTGGGAACTCATCCACTTTGGGGAACACCTAAAAAATATCATTCAACACATCCATGGCCTTCTTGGCTCATGAGAACACCCCCTGCAACTTTTAAACTCACTGTCACTTGCTTCCTCTAACCAGGCTATGATTTTAGCTCGCCTAGGGAAAGTGATTAAAAATACATGCCAGCACTTTGAGAGCTCCTCCTTCCACAGTTTTGAAGCTCCATGGACCTAGTCTCCATTCCTAGGTGGCCATACAAAACCAATGGTGGGAAGTGGAGTTAGGTCCACATCTTTGCTCCTTGGCCAAAATGGGACAGCAAACAGTCCAAAACTGAAAGAATTTTCAAACTACAAACAAAGAACAACTACAAAGAAACCTAATGATTGGAAAATCTTGGTAACATGAAAAAAAAAACCTCCAATGATCACAGTCAGTAAAATAATCCATTCCAATACAATGAAAACACAAAATGCTTCAAATCTGCTGTTTTTCTCAGAAAACTCTTGGCTCCAAGATATCAGTCTGTGCAAAATGAACTTCCACCCTCACAATTAGGGTTTTTCCACCTTATATCACTTAGACACACATTTTCCCACCATTCTATGGGTTCAAAACTCTTAAAACATTGAATTCCTCTAGACAACAAAATGTTGTCAGCAACTTTGAAAAGTTGCTAATGTTGCATAACAACATTTTACACCTTTTTGCCAATCACACTTTTTAAGTGTTTTCTCCACCAATCTATCTTAGCTAACCTTAGCTAGACCACTTATGGTAACTATGGACCCTAAGTACCACCATGAAATCACCCTACCCATTGATGACATCATCAAGGACAGTCCATTAAACAAGAGCCAAAAAGAGCTAAACTACCCAAAATGAAGCATAAAATGAAACTTATCTAAACTACTCTTGGTCAACATGACCTTATATAATTACATTGCCCTACTAGAGGGTCTTACACACAATAGCACACCAAAATGACAAGAGACTACCATATTTTCTTGGCATCTCCAGGGTGCTCCTGCACCATTGAATAGCTGGGGTGGAATTCTACCAATTAACTTATTAGAAGACAACTAATAATTCTCAAATTAGTTAATTTTTCAATCCAAAAATGAATACTCCCTTCAAAATTATTATTTCCTAGATCAAATATTTGGAGATCTGTACAATTTGCAATGGATGGTGGAATAATACCTTGCAACCTGTTACCATTGAGATTTAATGTCCAAAGAGTTTGTAGATTTCCTAACCCCTTTGGAATCTCCCCTTGCAAAATATTTTGAGCCAATTTAAAAATTTGTAATTTAGAACACTGTCCAATATTTGAAGGAATCATACTTGTCAATCTGTTCTTTGACAAGTCCAAAACATCATAATTACCTAAATCATTACATATAGAACTCAGAATTTATCTAGTCAAATTATTGCCTGATAATGATAGAGAGACAAACCTTCCTATTTGTTCAGGGATAGAGCCATTAAAACCATTATTTGATAGATCTAATATATATAAAAAAAAATCAAGAGAAGGAAGAGAGCCATGTAATCTATTCCCCTGCAAATCCACAATAAGAATTGGATGAGATATTTGGCATGGTAGAGAACCTTCTAGTTGGTTGTTTGAAAGATTGAGCATGTGAAGAAGAGGAAGATCCTAGAGCCATGAAGGTAGATTTCCCACCATCTTGTTATCTGAAAGATCTAGCACCTCCAACTGATATTGCTGGGATAAAAATGGAGGTAACTCACCTTCTATATTGCAAGAGAGAAATTAAAGTGAGTCTAGGCTTGCAAACTGAGGAACCGGGCCTGTAGAGATGTTAATATGAAACTGATTTTCAGAAAGGTCCAGTTGATGAAGGCATGTTAGATTTTCAAATAGTTGAAGTGAAATGTTGCCTCTTACTCCATTGGAAGCAAGTAACGATGCTTCTAATCTTCCCAACTTTGAAATGGAATCTAGAATTGCTCCGGACAGCTGGTTATGGCCTAGGGAGAGCACACTTAATGCCAAAATCTGACACAGAGACGAAGGAATTTGACCACTTAACCAGTTGTGACTAAGGTCCACAACTCTAAGGGATGTAAAAATACCAAGAAAGGATGCTAGGCTTCCCTCCAAATTGTTATACGACAGATCCATTGTCTCCAGTTTTGAAAAGTTTTCAATAGAAGGGGGGAACTCTCCCGATAAATTGCAACCACCAAGGGATAGGGCGACTAGTGAGGAAGAATGGCCAAGAATGAAAGAAATTCCCCCTTTCAAGTCATCATTAGCTCTAAGCTCAAGATTGTTGATTCTTGAATGGTGCATGAAATTGGAAGGGATGAAACCATTTAGAGAATAGTAGGAGAGATCAAGTGAAGCCAATGAGGACACATTATGAAACCATGAGGGCAGTGCAAATGGGAATTGATTCTCTCCTAAATCTAGATGTGATGAACAGGTGAGGTTTGAGAGATATGGAATATTACTTGAGAGCCCACAGTAATATAGGTTAATATGGGTAAGATTGGGAGGACCACCAAGAGTATCACCCCACTCATGCTCAGACACCATGCTCAAATTCACTTGACTCATATCCAAGAATTCCAAGTTGCAGAAAGTGAGAAATGAGGTCGCAGAAATGTTATTATCCATATCAACAAAAATTCGTAGCCCACAGACATGTCGAAGGTAGATGGATGCATTGTGCTATTACAATTCTTTTCTCTGCTTGCAGTTGTCTACAAAAGTCTGGGTACTTTATTCCACACGTAACACGACAACTTTTAGACAAACTTTGACTTTGACTTTGACTTGATTATAACGCGACAACTTTTAGACTGACTATGAATTTGAATTGATTATAACGCGAGAAATTTTAGATGAAAGTGTCTTACCATATTCCACAAAGTGTAAGAATGGCCTTATAAAAACACAACAACATTCTCTTTACAATATTCCATAAAATGTAGAAAATAGTAGGGAAACCATATCACACATCACTTAAAAGGAATTTTTGGCATTCTTAAACCGTAATAGGAAGGGTTTTATTTATTTACATGGATTATTTTTATTCAAAGTATAATTAAAGTAACTATATTATTAATTTAATGGGTCAATTGGGAATTGACATAGTTGATATGTTTAAGGGGTTAAGGTTGTAGATATTATTTAAATTAGTTTGTTTGCATGTATTTTTAGGGTTTTGCATGTATCTTTTAACCATTTTTTGCCTAGAAAATAGTGCATACAAAATATTAAACATTTACAATGATATGGATTCTTCTTATTTTTATTTTGAATTTTATTACTGAATAAATGCAGCGATGTATTTTGTTAGGATTAAGTAATAATGAGAGGGGGGTTGAATCAGTATTACGACACTTAAAATAAAATTTCAACCAATTCCAAATAAACCACAAGCTTTCTGAAATGAAGAGAACATAAACAAATAACACATAACTCATAACACCATTATTTGTTGTCGAGGAAACCCTGGCGAAGGGAAAATCCTGGTGGGGATGGTACCCTCAAGCATGCACTAAAGTATAATGTCCCTGTTAGGATACCTAGCCATGTTAGGAGCTAAATATTACATAGTAAATTTCCTTGTTAAAGGAATAACAACCATGTTAAAGGTATACAACACCATGTTAGGGGCTAATTGAGCTTGCAGCTCCTACAAAT
The DNA here is from genome assembly GCA_018584345.1 of Thuja plicata. Classification (NCBI taxonomy): domain Eukaryota; kingdom Viridiplantae; phylum Streptophyta; class Pinopsida; order Cupressales; family Cupressaceae; genus Thuja; species Thuja plicata. The sequence continues at coordinate 1,438,505 of MU225322.1, forward strand.
TTTTTTTTGTTACAAAGTGTTCTCAATAATGAACAAAACAATCATCTTTAATGCTTAGATAATTCTAGTCATAGCTCTTCAATGATCTCTGTTAATCCTCTGCTTTGCCATTTGCATACATGTATCTCACATACACATTACAACTGTCATATCATTATCTCTCTTCGCTTTACAAAAATTCTTCACATATATATATATATATATATATATATATATATATATATATTGATGACATTAATTTGTCATTAGTATTCAAACAACACTTTTGGTAAGCTTACATTGAAAGGCAGTAAAAGGGCAAACCGAAGATTAGATTGGAAGATCACCAAAAATGAATAATTACAGAAAGAACTGATGACATAAGGTAGTGTGTAAACAAAAAACCAAAATGTAGAGTTAAAGTGGAACACGGTAGAGGAACCCAAAATGCAAGTTTCAGTGCAGATCGATGAAAGAGATTTAGTGCAAATGACAATAAAAACTGAAGAATAGTCAAGCATGACCGAAAGACAGAACCGATAGTCAGTTGTAGCCTGCAAAAAGTGGATCTGACCTCCACGTCAGATAAATCAAGTGTATTATATTTATAAGATATTTAATTGTTTTTAAATCCATTTCTTTAGGGACAAGAAACATTAATATAAGTGTTTTAATCAGTCTAACTAATTTAAAGCAGATAGACTAGGAGATCTAGGTGCAAGTTGTAAACCTGATCTTAGAGTTAACATTGGTTTTTATCATCAACTCGATGAAATCAATCCATCTATAAATAGATGATGTAATCATTCATTAGAATGTGTGTGAAAGAGAGAGGATAACATAATGAGCACATCTAAGGATTGAATTGAGAGTTTCAAGAATCAGAGCACAGAAAGAAGAATTTGATTAGCAGAATCAAGAACAGAGGAAACTGATAATCAGAGGTAATATTCAATCACAGTTAAGGTGATAATATTTTGTATGTGAAATACATAGGATCTGTATCAGAAATAGGAGATTGCACTTACCAAGTCAATTTGTAATTTTCTGTCATTCTAACAAGTGAAGCAAAGTGTAATAAATCCTTTCTTGTAAGGTGGATTTAACAGTCCTATATCAAATCTCTTAACGGAGTGTACACTTAACAGTGTTGTTGAAATCTCTTAACAGAGTAGACTTTAACAGGTATCCATCGATACTCCTAACCAGGTAGATCATCAGAAATGATCAAAATTGTAAGCCTTAACTGGCCCCTTCCATTCTACAGATAGTAAAGTTTTGTGGGTGCCATCCCCACCACAGTTTTTACTTCCTAACAGAAGTTTTCTGTGATATCATATCTTGTGTTATGTGTCAATTATGTTCATGAATGTTTCTATGAATGATTCACATGTTTATTAATGTTATGAAATGATATAACTCTCACAAAGATAGTGTAGATCAGATGGAATGGATATGCAATTGATTACTAAGGTTAATTGATTAAAGAACAAGAAAAAGTGTTAGAGGTACTGATTCACCCCTCCCCTCTCAGTACTACTTCCCATTAAACCCAACAATTGGTATCAGAGCTAAGTCTCTTCTTGGAAGAGGTTAAAGGCTTAAGAGAAAAGATCATACAATGGAGAAGTACAAACTTGATAAGAATATTGAGAATAAAAAGCTTGAGATATAGATGTTCTATGAACAGTATAAAGAAGCTAGAATCAAGATGAGAGAGCTGTTGGATGAAAGGAAAGGAATGGCAACTCAAAGTAATGAAAATCAAGAAAAGATTACAGATTTCTTTGAGTCTCCATGATCAAATGCAAGAAAAGAATTAGATACATCAAAAGAGAACATGACAAATCTAAAGGAGATCAATCAACATCTGACATAACAAATAAAGATGCTGCAAATCGGTCAAGAGACCTAGATGGTAAGAATGATTAATGTGATGAGTTCTGCTAGACAAGATGAAACAGAAAGAACACTAGCTACTGATGATAGGAGGAAGATTATAGAGAAACTACAAGAAAAGGAGTTAGAAATACAAAGACATGCAAAGCATCACCATGAGCTCACAAATCAAATCATTCTCATGAGTCAAGAAGAAAACAAAATGAATGTTGAACTCATTGAGAGAATATAGATTATCGGTGAACTAAGAGAAGAGAGTGAAAAACTAAAGCATGAGGTTAGAATTCAGCAACAACATAATGAAGTTATTAGAAAGGCTGAAGAGAGAAATAAAAGAATGGATGATTTTCTGGAAGGACAACAAAGAGTCAACTACAACAATGGTCTAAGCTTTACCGAAAATGGAGAATCATCAAATCAATCCAATCCAAAGAATGTTTATAAAAATCCAAGACCAAGAAAGCTTACATGCAAACACTATGGAAAGAAAGGTCACACAACAAATGTATACAGAGGCAAAATGAAAGGTATTCCTAAATCTACACCTTCATTCATAGGATTCTATTATAAATGTAACAAGAAAGGACATAAGGAATATGAATGTAAGTCTAAGATAGAACAACCAAGGAAGGAAACCTACATGGAAAAATATTGTCCTACATGCAAGATGAATGGGCAGACAAGTCTTGAATGTTGGAAAAAGAAAAGGCAGGCATGGAAGCCAAAAGGTCAAGAAAATCCATATCAACCGAAGCATATCGGTAATCAGTATGTATGGGAATACAATACTTGGAAAAATTGCACAACATGTGGAAGGTATGGTCACATTGCTGAAAAATATATGAGACTATGGACTAGAAAATCTAGAGGATGGACTAACCCCAGAATGACATGCTTACACTGTCACAAAGTTGGTCATCTCAAAAAGGACTGCAGAGACCGAATGACAGAGACAAGCATATACCCCAATGGAAACACCATTGAAGATATCTGGAGGGCAAGAGACAAGATCTGGAGAAAAGCTTCAAGCAATGATGAATCTAGAACGAGTAATGCAAATGGTGACATCCCATCCAATGGATTTGGTGACATCACCAACCCCACCTAAGAAGAACAAGTAAGTATGGAACTGCATTAACCCTAAGCTATTACTTTACATCAATTCCATAATATGATGATATATTTCCAAATTAGCATAAGAAAAATGCATCATGGTTATACTTGTTGAAAAATGTGAAAACTATGTCTTCGGGCATATATACCAAAACCTGTTAATATACACTTAAAGGAAAGACTACCTATATTTACCAAGAGACATCGGTTACAAATAAAAGTTGTTAGTATTGACCAAGATGTGTCGGTAAACAAGCACATGAACAAGTTGTCTATGTTACCAAAACCTATCGGTAAAGGCTAAGTCAACTTTGACTACTCAGAAGCATTGTAAGCATGATTGATGGTAATAAAGTCTCCATCGACAAACTCAGTCTTCAAACACTGACGAGTTGGTGAGAATTTATTGCACGCATTTTAGGGAAACAACTATAAATAGGGCATTAGAGTGACTCATTTGTCACGACACCTAGAGCAGAGTGAGCAAAGGAAATTTTGAGCAGAAAGGAACAAAGTTGTAGAGGGATCACGAATCGACCACCAAGCACTCCAAAATAGTTCAGAGATCTGTGCAAACACAACAGTAAGTTCTAACATAACGATAACCTTGTTCATTACACATTTATGAAGAAGCCCTAAATTTTTGGAAATGGCATCAAAATCACGATCCGTAAAAGCTAAGAAGGCTAAGAAGGATGAATTTGAACTCATTAAAAACAAGATTCATCCAGAGGTTGCCTCACAGCCCGATGACACTGGTGTGTTCTCATGCATACCAGCTAGGGTTTTTCTAGTTGAGAACATTCGATCCTTCATACACTGAAAGATTGTAGAGATTGGAATGACAGAGATGGAAGAATCTTACCAGAAGCTTTGTAATGAAGACTGAACACTTAAGGATGAACACAAACACATTGAGGTGAAAGGGCTTACCAATTCCCTAAGTTTTTGAAGGTCTTCAAAACCATCTAGATTCGGTTAGTGCTAAGAAGAATGCATAATAACAAGTTATGGTTGGATGAACCAAAGGAAATAACCTAAGATGTCATCCATGTGGTCACCGGTTACCCCGTAACTGATAAAGTAAAGGTGCTCAAGCATACACTGAAGGAAGAGACCAAAAATATGACTGGAGCTAAATGGGATGGGTGTGGACTGAAAGTGACAACCATAGCCGATGATGAAATTAAGTTTGGTGCATATGTACTGGGTTACAAATTCTTCTAGGATAGAAGATTAAACAATATTTCTTCAGGTGCTGTAGATACAACTTAAAAAATCATGAAGAAAGGCACACAGTTAGACTTGTCTGAACTACTACTGAATCAGTTGAAAGAAAATCTCAAGACAATAAAAAATGTAAAGTCAAACACCTGTAAGTTTGGCTCATTAATCATGTGCATTTTCTTTTACTTTCAAGAAAAGTTCCCATCTATTGGAGATGTAAAATGGGACAACACCAAGTCGGTAACCATGCAAATTAATGAGCACATAGAGGCTCTAGGAGATAATTTTGAAACTGTCATGGATGAATACTTTAATGTATTCAAAGACCGAATGCAAAAGAGGGTAAGGATACCTGAGAAACTCATCAAGCAATTTGAGGATGAGATATGCTTCATGGTCGACATAGATCACACTTACATCAAACCTGTAGTAGCAAGAACAACATGGTTGCAACCACTGGAATATGAGATCAACATTGATCTTGCAACAAAGGCTATTGATGCCTTAATCAATGAGCTAATGGACAAAAAGCAACCTAGGTTCGGAATATATGAGGAGGCCAAGAAAAGACTTAAATCAGGCCTAGTAGTCAAAAATATTGTGAAAAAGAAGAAAAAAATGGTAAAGAATCTCACGAAGATTCTATCTGCAGAAGAGCAAGAAGTTGAGCAAGATGAAGAGATAGAACAAGAGGAGGAAACCGAAGAACATGTGTCTATTGGTAAAGATGATGAAAATAATGACTCAGAGGGAACAATGTTAGACTCACCACCTCCTCCATAATCAAAGAGACCAAGAAATATAGCTGCTTCAAGGACCAAAAACCAAACGTCCAAAGAATCTACTCCTTCACCCGGCCTTAAGAAAGGAAAAGTCAGGACATATAAGAGAAAAGCACCTGCATCAAAGAGAGAACAAAATAAGAAGGGTATAAAATTAGTTAGAACCCGAGAGGATATAGAGGATACCGAGTGAGATGAAGCCTTAGAGGTAGAAATTGTCAAGGTAAAGGAACTCGACACCATTGATGACATTTTGTGTATACAATGCAAATTCTGGATCTATTATTGATCCACACATTAGAAAATGGGGGAAATGAAATCAGGAAGATTAGAATAAGATTGAAGAAGCTATGTACCATGGGAACTCTTGAAAAGATTATCCACCCATTGGACATTTTCTTTGGCAAATGAGAAAGAAATCAGAGAGAGAGTACTTGTCTCTCTAATGCCACCTGAGTCAAAAAAGGCAAAAATACATGAAATGATGGAGAAACACAAGAAAGAGTTCTCACCAAAGCTACGGGCTTACAAATTTCTTGAAGGTAAGTTGATTGAACTTTAAAATGATAGTCACAATAAATGGTGCAAAATCATGAATAGGCCAGTTGAGAAAGACAATCCCGACAAAGACCTGCAACAACAAGAAGTTGATAAGGCAAACAAAGCTGATACATCCATTGAGCTAGATAAAGAAGAAGATGATACAATAGGGAATACAAATGTAGATATGGTAGATGAAATATGGGATGATACCACAAATGAAAACATTGTGGATACCGATGTCATCAAAATTAGTGATGACCTAGGAAAAGAAATCAGTAAGGATGAAGATGTCACCGTTGTCAAAGATACAACCAACGAACATGACACAACAATTGATGTAGAACAGGTGACCATTCTAGGTAAACTACCAATATTGATACAAGCTATCGATATCATGCAAGAATCAAGTAAATCACCAAAAAAGGAAACTCCAAACGATGCAGGAGAAGCAGCAAATAAAGATAACACCAATGATTAGCGAAAAATTGGAGATACTCAAAATGTGACCGACACTACCAAGGTTACATAAGAGATAAGGAAAAAGATGTGGATACTCAAGAGAAAAATGAGAACACCAAGGTAGATGATGCAAAGGACTCAAATGAAGGAGACAAACCAAAAGATGGAACTCCTGAGAAAATAGACAAAGGTGCTACCGATGATGCTAAGGTGAATGTAGAGATGTCTACAGACACCTGATGAGCTGAAACCTTTGTAAAACAATAGAAAGATGCACAACAAGTAACATCATCAAGCACAACTGAAAAGGATGAAAATTCAGGAATGGTGCTCCACTCCACTGAGTCACAAAAGAAGAAGAAGAAGAAGACAAAGAAGAAAAAGTTGGAGGTTACCCTTGATGAAATCATTTAAATACCGAAGTGTGACCCCACTACACTTGACATGGATGCACTACAAGAATATGGAGAGATATGCCAAAGGAAGGCATTGCAAGAAAAGTTGAAGAAACAACATAAGGAATCAATGGTCCTAGAGACAACATGGGACATTCTACACTAGATTGTACCCGATGTTGATATTGATCAAAGAAAGCCCATAATTGATCAACTAGCTATCCTCACCAACGCCATCAAAACTCAAAATGTTGATGGTGAGAAAGTAATTGAGGAGAGAGAAGAAATGAAGTATCGACAAAAGCTTCTAGAGAACATCAACCAAGAAGTGGCCAAAAATAAGGTAAAGTTGTCAGAATTCATATCAGAATTATATCCCATTATATCTGAAGCTATAACCTTAATCCAAAAGATAAGCACAATTAAAAGGTTCACTCAAGAAAATAGTGATAGCATAGCTAAGCTAGATACAAATCTAGCAAAAAGTGTTAGTAGCCTAACAAACGATGGAGAAAATGTAGTCAAATTGCATTATGAAAAGATCATAGAGGTAAAATGGTTAAGGCAAGAGTTATGGGAAGAAGAGACATGATTCAAAGAAGAAGTAACCGAGCTACAGGCTCAACTTCTTCCAAATCTCACACTGCTACAACAACATATCAATTTTGCACGACAACTGATAGCAAATCCTGAGATGTCTGTAGCCGACAACATCTATGATATGCATGCCAAGATAACACTTGAGAAAATGGCTCTAGAAAACCTAAAGGAGCAATGGGAGAAAATGATGGAAAACATGAAGTCTTCCCATTCACACTTTTTTGATAAATCTCTAAGGTAATTGAACTTTTCCCTTAATATCAAATAAAGGGGGAAATGATACTTGTACAAAATATCATTGAAAATGTTATGTACATTTAGTCAGAATGGGAAAAAGGTAAGATATGTATATGTACATTCATAAAGGGACAGTGATATGAAGAAGTAAAATATATCTTATGTACAGATATACCGGCATATACAAAGGGGGAGTCATTAAATGACTAAGGATTATATATGTTGTATATAATTAACATTGTGTTAGTATTTTGCACATATCAGTTTTTGATACTAATGTCAAAGGGGGAGATTGATGACATTAATTTGTCATTAGTATTCAAACAACACTTTTGGTAAGCTTACACTGAAAGATAGTAAAATGGCAAACCAAAGATCAGATTGGCAGATCACCAAAAATGACTAAGTACAGAAAGAACCGATGACACAAGGTAGTGTGTAAACCAAACACCAAAATGCAGAGAGTTAAAGTGGAACCCGATAGAGGAACTCAAAATTCAAGTTTTAGTGTAGACCGATGAAACAGATTCAGTGCAATCGACAGTAAAAATGGAAGGACAGTCAAGCATGACCAAAAGACAGAACTGACAGTTAGTTGCAGCTCGCAAAAAGTGAATCTAACTTCCACGTCAGATAAAGCAAGGGTATTCTATTTATAGGATATTTAATTATTTTTAAATCCATTCTTTAGGGACAAGAAACATTAATGTAAGTTCTTTAATCAGTCTAACTGATTTAAAGCACATAGACTAGGAGATCTAGGTGCAAGTTGTAAACCTAATCTTAGAGTCAACATTGGTTTTATCATCAACTCGATGAAATCAATCCATCTATAAATAGATAATGTAATCATTCATTATAATGTGTGTGGAAGAGAGAGGAGAAAAAAATGAGCACATCTATGGATTGATTTGAGAGTTTCAAGAATCAGAGCACAGAAAGAAGAATTTGATTAGCAGAATCAAGAATAGAGGAAACTGATAATCAGAGGTAATATTCAATCATAGTTAAGGTGATAATATTTTGTATGTGAACTACATAGGATCTATATTAGCAATAGGAGATTGTACTTACAGGTCAATTTTTAATTTGTTGTCATTCTAAAAAGTGAAGCAAAGTGTAATAAATCCTTTCTTGTAAGGTGGATTTAACAGTCCTATATCAAATCTCTTAACCGAGTGCACACTTAATAGTGTTGCTGAAAGCTCTTAATAGAGTAGACTTTAAAAGGTCTCCACCGATACTCCTAGCCAGGTAGATCATCAGAAGTGATCAAAATTGTAAGCCTTAACCGACCCCTTCCATTTTGCAGATAGTGAAGTTTTGTGGGTGCCATCCCCACTGTAGTTTTTACTTCCTAACAGAAGTTTTATGCATATCTTGTGTTATGTGTCAATTATGTTCATGATTGTTTCTATGAATTATTCACATGTTTATTAATGTTATGAAATGATATAACTCTCACAAAGATAGTGTAGATCAGATGTAATGGATATGCAATTGATTACTAAGGTTAATTTAATAAAGAACAAGAAAATGTGTTAGAGGTACTGATTCACCCCTCCCCTCTCATTACTATTTCCCATTAAACCCAAGATATATATCATTAACAATTCAGCTCACTTAACTAGCATTACATAGTCGGATCTTAATAAAAAATACATTTAATAATGTAAAGAGAAAATACAAGGTCGGCACTCTTACATAGCCAAAATATAGGTTATCCATAATCATAATCCAACTTAGCTTTCCATTATTCCACGACATACTCCTCAAATCATTGCTACTGTCCAACTGCTCTATTATGTTGTTCTACTATCATTGCCTATCTTCAAATATCTCTAACTCTCTGTAATTGTCACCAAAACCAAATCGATCTTAGATGGAGGTCATACATACCCCATTGTATCTTCCTCTAGTCATAACTCATGGATCTTGATCTTCGATAACCAAAAAAACTCTGTATTTTTGCTTTTGTACTTAGTCGATTCCAAAACTAAATCACCAAAACTTAACGTCATTCCAATCGATCAATATACCAGATGTCTTTCCAAAAATGACAACCAAAAAATGACTCATAACATACCAAAAAGATCTTTTGCCAACAATATCTCCCTTTGGCATTGATGGCAACACTTGACAAAAAAATGACTAAGTGTTCCAACACAAAAAGTGTCTCTTCTCTCTTCCTCTTCTCCTTTACTCATTTTTCTTCTCTCATCTCCCCCTTTGACAAAAATGGCAAAGGTGCATAAAAATAATAATAATACAATTAGTGCTTGCTCACCATTTTCAGAATATCTTGAAAGGAGTCTTCCAATATCTTCACTTCTGCATTCCATGATTCTACCAATAGTCGACTAACATGAATTAGTCCATTCAGTGCATATGATTATGTCTCTGCTACTTTGAACTCTGTGGGCATAGAGTGTGCCAATGCTTCTGCAATATTCTCCATGTTAGATAAGTGAACTTAAAGAATTAATAGCTTAGGAGTGATTAGACTCTTCAGCAAACCAAACCTTGTCATAACTCTCCCTTTTTCTATATCCAATACATTCAGCTTGTCCAAAATCTTTGTTACCTCTCAATCCATTTCCATTACAGATTGTGAGGAGGTCTCACAAGTGTTCGTCATACTGTTCAAAGTTTCCCTATCCTTTGCAATAATATCTTTGATGTTATGTCTGATAGGGTTCATGCAATAATTGAATAGCATCCTTCCATGTGAAACATAACTTTTAGCCTTTACTGTAGCAGATCTCAGAATGCCCATGTCCCATGAAATATACTGGAAAAATTCCATCAACTTCTTCTCCAAATAGCCCTTCTCTGCCTTTTCTTCTACAATCTTCACTAGGGTCTCATAGTGACCATCAAAATCATCAAGTGCCAGCTTCAACTTGTCTACTCCATCTTTACTCTGGAAAACAATAGGCACTGGAAGAAATTTTCACAATATCAATTGCTCTAGACATTACCTTAGTCTTCTTGTCACCTTTCTGCTCAGATCTCTCTTTTGATTTTGTGAGTGCAGTGAAGGATAGACTCATAAATTCATCCTCATCCATTTGATCAACATCAACATCTAGAGATTTGTCTTTACTTTCCAACAATAAGATAGAAGATGTGTCAATTTCAGTTTTGACTTCAACTTTTGCCTCTTCTTCTTTCTTCTCTATTTCTTTCTATTCTTCCTCTCTCAATTATTCCTCTTCCTTTTCTTCCTCTTTAGCCACTGTATTGTCAATGTTTCCTTCAAATGGATCCTTCTCATCAAGTGATGGGTCAAGAGTCACAGGCACACTAGAAACATAGAAATCTGATTGCCTATCGTCTTTGCTCTTCTCAAAACTTGCCTCATCTATTTTAGAACTCTCTCCAATTCCTAAAGGTGAAGGAATTGTAGCTTTAGGAGGTGGAGACTTCACTTTCTAAGTCTCTTCTATAAATTCTTCATATTTTCTTGCCATAATTTTCACTAATCTTGTCTTGGTCCTCAATAAAGGTTTCAGTTCACCAAATATTCTATCTTTCTCTTTCATAGAAACTACTGGTAACATATTATCAATCGTTTGATTCCTAATAGCCTCATCTTTAATATGTGCTAGCTATTTTCTTATCTCCACTCTACCATACAAATATTTAGGTACACTTCCCTCTATCTCTAATAGATTTATCTTGAAAACAAGTAAGTGATTTACCACAATGTCTTCAATCATAAGTTTATCAGATTCCTCATACCTCTCATAGTAGTTGTTCACTAAAACTAGCTTCCCTTTCTCAATAGCTCTCTTCTCAATCATCTTCAAGTCTGGTTTCCACACTTGGCTATCACTAGTGGTCTTTTTTTTGGTTTTCTTCTCTTCTCCTCCAATCCTCTGTTCTTTAGGGGTTGAATCTAGTTTGATGGATCTAGTGTTTACTCGAGGAAAAATCTTTGTTGTACATTGCGAGGTCTTTTGTGGTGGTGAAGGGGTGGTTACATCAATAACTATAGGAGGTGGATGAGCTACCATCACAACTTCAGGAGGTGGAAGGGCTATAGTAGCAGTACTTGCCAACCTAGAAGATCGCTCTGCTATCTTCTTCTTTACTTCTTTCAAATCTTCTTTAGTCAAACCTTCCTTAATTCCATAGTCATCAATAATGTTATCTACTTTTATTTTCCTCAAACCTCTAGTCTTCTCTTCTCTTACTTTAGCTTATTTTTCCTCATATGTGCCCCATCTCACCTCAGATGCATCAACTTCAGATGCTAGAACATGTTCAATCTGCATAGTTAGGACTTCTGAACTTACTTCATAACCCATAGGGTAACACCATTTCTTCCTACGAACAACTACCTCAAAACATACACAATCAATTTCAACCATGAAACACATTGTATCCTTATACTTATCAAGTAACTCTTTAGGAATTTTGTATCTCTCTTTCATCTGCCTCTGAAGAATTTTAATCACGCTGAATTCTGAATTCACGCTTTGATCGATCACATAGTCTAGCTGTTAGATAGTCCTCCACTCTTTGATCTCTGATCTCCTTAGGTCGATTGTTCAATCAATCACAAATCTTGTGATCACAAAAAATGCATCATCCTAATCCTTAAGGACTAAGATGCTCGACCAATAAAGTTAAGCCATTGCGCTAGTCCTTAAGGAGTAAGATGTTCAACCAATAAAGTCAAGCCATTGCGCCATTGTGGCACGTGTCCATGGTAGGGCTGGGCTAAAGTTAGAAAGAAATTAAATGAGGGTCTGTCCAGATTTGATCATGTGGCTCGCGCTATGACTTAAGGGAAAGATGAGAACATATTAATATTCAAGCCATTGCACCAAGGTGACATCTGGCATTGTTGACATCATGGATCCCGAGTTTAAAAGAAGTAAAGATGCCGTAATTTTGTGAATATATGACAAAAGGCATTAAACCTCAAAGAAAAAGATGAAGGTTTTTATTCATTGAGCCAATGCGACAGCTTGCCATGTCTCAAGTCAAATTTGAAGTCAACACAAAAGGTAAAGATATAGATAAATCAAGTCATGATCGATCTAATGGTGGGATCTATGACTAATGGGGAAGATGACCGACAGATAATGTTCAAGGCAATGCACAAAGGTGACGCGTGTCCAGATCAAATTATGATGCCCGGGTAACTAAAGAAAAGATCGACAATGACATTTTAAAATAAGAAAAGGTCTTTTTTTGAGCAGTTATTATGGCATTCCGTGCCACATGTGACCATTACAATATTAAAATTTAAATATTCTAATCTCTTTCACAGGGTTTCATAGTGGTGGCATGATTTTTTAGGTTACAAACAAAGTAGATGGATCAAAAAACTTCTCTAATAGAATTTATGATGTTGGGATATGTCTTCGAGATATATTTGACTGTCTGGGATATTTTCCAAGGTGCATTAGTGTGTAAAGGTGACCATTTTAGGGTTTCTAGTTGTTTTAAAGAATATATTTTGTAACTCTAAGTTTCTCAGATCTGATATGTATTGATTGTGAATTGACTCCCAAGCCTTGGTGGTTGAGGAGGTTGTATATAAGTTATTTTTTGCGCTTTTTTAAATAGGTTCAGAATGTGAAAAAGTTTTTTGTGACATTTTCCTATCCTTAAAATTTTCACATGTCTGTATGTAATGTCCCCGTTTTTCAGACTTTGGGATTAGCTTGGTTTGGCGACCCTCACAAGCTAATCAGGTGTTCAGAGGGGTCAGATTGTGGAGCCAGCGTTGGGATTCCATTCTGGAGATTCAGTTTATCAAGTCTGCTCTTCGTTCGGGTCATTTTGGCTGACTTACTATTTTTAGTAAGTGGAGTTTTTGGTA
>MU225322.1:1469365-1480641 GCA_018584345.1 Thuja plicata
ATGTGTGGAGGAAGCAATGTATTTATTATTGTTTTAATTAGTTTTACTGATTTAAAACATGCAAACTAAAGATCAAGGTCAAGTTGTAAACCTTGGATCTAAGAGTTAACATTGTAATGCATGATTTTAAGATAGGTCAAATACTTGTATAAATAGATGCTCAATCTATTGTGAGCATGTTGTTGTTCGATGAATATTGTAGCCATTGAGAGCATCTAAAGACCAAACAAGAGATTTCATGCAAAAGGACAGAAAAGAATCAAATCAGTTTCAAGAACAAGAACAAAGGTTACCGACGAGCAGAGAGAGGTATTAATCAGTCACTTAAGGTGATATTATTATTATGAGAGATTTAATGGATCTATAATAAGAAATTGTAGATTGCATGAAGTCAGGTCAATCATATGTACTTATTCTAACAAGTGTAGTACACTTAAGAAATCCTTTCAAGAAAGGTGGACCTAACAGTCCTATTGTAAATCTCTTAACCGAGTGCACACTTAAATCAGTGTTGCTAAAGCTCTTAATAGAGTAGATCTTAACAGGTCTCCACTTTAATACTCCTAACAAGGTAGATCATCAGAAGTGATCAATTATAAGCCTTTACTGGCTCCCTTCCATTCTACAGATAGTGAAGTTTTGTGGGTTCCATCCCCACCGCCGTTTTTACTTCCTAATAAGAGTTTTCTCTGATATCATATCTTATGTTATGTGTTTATTACTTTCATGAATGTCTCTATGAATGTTGCAAACAATTAAAGATTATGAATTAATACTACATGCACAAGAAAGAACAATAGTAATGGTCGGTAATACAATAATGAATGATTACTAATGATGAATGGTGAAAAGAGTTAAAAGTTTTAGAGGTACTGATTCACCCCTCCCCTCTCAATACTACCTCCCATTAATCCCAACAATTGGTATCAGAGCTAAGTATCTCTTGGAAAATCTTAAAGGCTTAAGAGAAAAGATCATACAATGGAGAAGTACAAACTTGATAAGAATATTGAGAATAAAAATCTTGAGATACAAATGTTCTATGAACAGTATAAAGAAGCGAGAATCAAGATGAAAGAGTCGTGGATGAGAGGAAAGGTATGGCAACCCAAAGTAATGAAAAAGATTATCAAGAAGAGATTCCAAACTTCTTTGAATCTTTAGGATCCAATGCAAGTAATACATCAGATACATCAAAAGAGAACATCACAAATCTGAAGGAGATCAATCAACATCTGACAGAGCAAATAAATATGTTGCAAATAGGTCAAGAGAGCTAGATGATAATAATTATTGATGTGATGAGTTCTTCTAGACAAGCTGAAACAGAAAGAACACTTGCTATTGATGACAGAAGAAAGATTACAGAGAAACTACAAGAAAAGGATTTAGAAATTCAAAGACATGTTGAGCATCACCATGAGATCACAAATCAGATTATTCTAATGAGTCAAGAAGAAAACATAATGAATATAGAGCTCATTGAAAGAGTGTAGGATATTGGTGAACTAAGAGAAGAAAATGAAAAACTAAAGCATGAGGTTAGAATTCAGCAACAACATAATGAAGTTATCAGAAAGGCTGAAGAGAGAAATAAAAGAATGGATGATTTTCTTGAAGGACAAGGAAGAGTCAACAACAACAACAGTCTAGGCTTTACTAAAAAAGGAGAATCATCAAATCAAGCCAATCCAAAGAATGTCTATGAAAATCCAAGACCAAGAAAGATGACATGCAAACACTATGGAAAGCAAGGCCACACATCAAATGTATGCCGAGGCAAAATGAAAGGTATTCCTAAATCTACATCTTCATTCATAGGATTCTGTTATAAATGTAACAAGAAAGGACATAAAGCATATGAATGTAAGTCTAAGATGGAACAACCAAATAAGGAAACCTACATGGATAAATACCATCCAACATGCAAGATGAATGGGCACACAAGTCTTGAATGCTAGAAAAAGAAAAGGCAAGAATGGAAGCCAAAAGGTCAAGAAACTCCCTATCAGCCAAAGAGAATCGGTAATCAATATGTATGGGACTACAATACTTGAAAAAAATGTACAACATGTGGTAGATATGGTCACATTGCTGCAAACTGCATGAGGGCATGGACTAAAAGGACTAGAGGCTGGTCAAAACCTAGAATGACATGCTTACACTGTCACAAAGTTGGTCATCTCAAAAGGGATTGCAAAGACCGAATAACAGAGACAAGAACATATCCCAATGGAAACACCATTGAAGATATTCGGAGGGCTAGAGACAAAATGTGGAGAAAAGCTTCAAGCAATGATGAAGCTAGACCAATCAATGAAAATGGTGACACCCCATCCAATGGATCTAGTGACATCACCACTCCCACTTAAGCTGAACAAGTAAGTATGGAACTGCTCTACACCAAGTCATATTTGCATCAGCTCCATTACACAATTGATAGATAGTCAAAATCTGCATAATAAAGATGCATATTATACTACTTGTTTAAATTCTGAGAAAACAACCCCGTCGGTATACACATACCAAAAATAAATATAAAGGATGAGCTGTGTACACTTACCAGAAGTTGTCGGTCAACACATAAAATGGTTAAGTTACCAATGTAACCCGACACCTGTCGGTAAGGAAGAAAAGTTACAAAGTTGTCATGACAGAATACTGATATCCGTTGGTAAAAGTAAAATTGTTAACGACTATCCTGAGCATCATGAAAAAACCAATGATGATTTTGAAAGACTTCCTGATGAAATCCATCTTCATGTCCCAATGAGTCGTTGAGCATTTATGACAAAGATTTAGGGCAAAAAGTCTATAAATAGATGACGGGAGAACTTAATTTTGCACCCGCGATTTGAAGATAAAGCAGAGAAAAAAATAGAGTGATTGAAGAGAAGAAAGCAGAGTGACCTCAACTTGATCCACACACAACAAACAGATCATTCACCATTATCACAGATTGAAGTAAGTACCGAGGGCACCAAAAGTATTTTCTCATTATTTATCAAGAAAGCCCTAAAAATTGAAAAAGAATGGCAACCATGTCAAGAACCATAAAGATCAAGAGTGATAAGAAGAATGTGGCCAGGTTAATCAAGAATAACACTTGTGTTGAGCCCAAATACAAGATATGCCTAGAGATTGCATCGCAACCCGATGAAGTCAGCGCGTTCTCTAAGATTCCACCTAGGGTTTTGCTTATAGAAGACGTTAGGTATTATATTCACTGCAAGATTGCCGAAATAGGTGATTTAGAGATGGATAAAGCTTATAAGAAGCTTTGTGATGCAGAAGGCAACCTGAAAGAAGAGCACAAACACTTAGAGGTTAAAGGGATAACTAATGCCCTATATTTCCTTAGGGACTTCAAGACCAATTGGATTAGGTTGGTGCTTAGCAGATTGCATGTCATGAAGTTGTGGTTGGATCAAACCAAAAAAATCACCAAGTATGTCCTTCACGCTATCACTAGTTATCCAATAACTGACAAGCCTAAGGCTCACAAGCATCCCTCCAGGCCAGAAGTCACAAAGTTTGCAAAAGATGAATGGGACAACAGAGGTATGAAATTCAACACCATCACCAACGAGGAACTAAGGTTCGGTGCATATGTGATTGGTTATAAGATATTTCAAGCAAGAAGGTTGAACAACATATCTGCAACATCAGTAAGCATAGCTTACAAGATAGTGACAAAGGGAATATAGATGGATCTGTGTGAGATTCTGCTAAAGCAGCTTGATGAAAACATGATCACAATCAGGTCCACAAAGACTAACACATGTAAGTTTGGCTCACTTATCATGTGTATATTTTTCTACTTTCAAGCATACTTTCCTTAAGTAGGAAAAGTGAAATGGGACAAGTACAAAAGCGGTGACATTACAGATTAGTGAACTAATTAAGTCACTAGGAGATAATTTGAATCTGTTATGACTGCATACTTCCTTGAATTCAAGGAAAAGATGATGGAATGAACAAGGATACTTGAACAACTTGTTGAAAAACATAGGGATGAAATATGTTTTATGGTGGACACAGATTTCACCCACATCAAACCGTTTGTACCAAGGACAGCTTAGTTAGCACCACTGGATTATGAAATCAACATAGATCAGGCCACAAATGTAATTAACACATTGATCAATGAGCCTATTGACAACAAACAACAAAGGTTTGGAACCTATGAAGAGGCCAGATCAAAGATAAAAAGAGGCCTAGAAATCAAGAAAACTGTCAATAAAAAGGATAAGATGGTTAAGAATCTCAAAAAGATTCTATCGGTTATTGAGGAGGAACAAGAACAACCAGAGGAAACTGATGAACATGGCACCATTGGTGAAGGGCATGATAAACAAAAATTAGATTATGAGGAAATTGAATCTGATAAACCTCCACCTCCTACAAAGAAGTAGAGGACAAGGAGTCAAACTGAAAAGACCGATACCACACCTCTTAAGAAAGGTCAAGTAAGGAACTATATGAGGAAGCAACCAACAAAACCAACCAAGCAGCAAACTGTGAAGACAACACCTACAAAGAGGAGAAAAAGAATGGTCAGAATGAAGGGTGATATTGAGGATTCTAAAGAAGATGAGCCTGATGTTGTAAAGAAAAATTTCAGGAATCAAATTGTTGATGAGGAAACTGAATCCATTGCTACACATGGTACAATGACTGTTAAGAAAATCAGACAATAGGATACACTCAAACCAGAGGACCAAAATAAGATACAAGAGGAAATCATCAGGTCAATGGTAAAATTCAAATATGTACCAGCTGAATTCATCAACCAAATACCTAAAGAGTTGGGAAAGAAAATATCTCAACAATGGTCATATGCTCTACAGACCAAGAGAGAAGCAAGGGAGAGGGTACTTGTCAAACTAATGCCTTCCAAATCTAAGATTGAAAAAATCAAAGAAATTATGAAGAAGCACTCAGGAAAGTTTGTAGCCAAGATGAGGTCTTACAAAGTGCTTGAAGATAAGCTTATAGAGATAGACACAATGACTTAAACAAAATGGAGACAACTCCTAGATCTGCCAGCAGAGTCAACAAGTCTTGAGGAACAGCTACTTCTCACCGACACACCTCATAGAGAGGAGGAGAAAGACAAGGTAAGTCCTCAACACAT
The DNA here is from genome assembly GCA_018584345.1 of Thuja plicata. Classification (NCBI taxonomy): domain Eukaryota; kingdom Viridiplantae; phylum Streptophyta; class Pinopsida; order Cupressales; family Cupressaceae; genus Thuja; species Thuja plicata. Next base: position 1,474,503 of record MU225322.1, read on the forward strand.
TTCTTTGGATAATGTTGAAGAAATGGAGCAAATTGATTTGGACAAAGTCATGGATGATCTTGACATTCAAGACATCACAAATTATGACTCTGATAAAGATCCACAGAAGAAAGATGATGTAATATTCATAACACTCAAGGATCAGGGAAGGAAACAAGAATTGAAGACATTAGAGGATAAAGATATGAATGTTGCTGATGAGACATGGCAGGACACATCAGTCATGGACTTAACAAAACTAGGACCTGTAGAGAAAGTACAAAAAGATGAGGATGCCACTGCTCAAAAAGATCAAACCGATGAGCAAGACACAACTCTAGATACAACCCAAGATAACACTCAAAGCAATATGCCAGTATTAATGAAGGAAATCAATATACTAGAGGGTAATGCTAGATCTACTACAGAGGACACAAGCACGTGCCCAAGGACAAGGGTGATGCTGAAGTAAAAGACACCACAGATAATACAAAGGACACAACTGCAGAGCAAGTTGCAACTGACGATCAGAAAGACAAATCTACTAATCAAAATAAAGAAGAAACACAAAATGTAGAGGAGGACAAGAAAAAAGATAAAAGTGAAGAAGAAAAGAAGGATGAGCTGGAGAAGAAAATAGAAGAAAAATCTACAGAGACACCCAAGGTTGATGGAGAGACGTCTTCACCAAACTGATAGGTACACCCCAATCAGAAAACACAAGAAGCTTCATCAACAAAGCCTTCGCCTAGCACTTCAGAGAGGAAAAATGAACTAGCAATGGTAGTTCATAAATCCGCGTCCCCACAAGTCTCAAAGAAGAAGAAGAACAAGCATAGGAATCCAGTAACTCTGGATGAAATCATTGAGATTCTAGTTTGTGATCCGAGGACATTGGATCCAACTGAATTGACCAAGTATGCAAGACTCTGTAAGAGGAAAGCAATGCAAGAAAAATTAAGGAAAATCACAAAGGAGGCAAAGGTACTAGAAGTAGAAAGAGGTATACTTCAGCAAATAGTATCGGATGTAGATATTGATCTAACAACCCCAATACTTGATCAACTAGTGGTTCTCATAGAGGCAATCACATCTCAGAACATCGATGCTGAGAAGGTCATGGAAGAAAGACTTGAATAGAAGTATGAGTTCAAGCTAGCAGAAAAGATAAGCCAGGAAGTGGCATTGAAAAAGGTAAAGCTTTCTAAATCAGTGAGCACAATTGATCCAATCATCTTAGAAGCTATTACTTTGACACAAAAATTGTGTACACTTGATCAAATCACATAGGAGCATACCGACAAGATAGCACAAATAGATGTTGATATTAAGACAAGTGCACAAAGTCTCATGAATAATAAAGAGGCAATAATATTGCACAATGAGAAACTCAAATAGGCTTAGAAATTGAGACAGGACATACAAATTGCAGAGATGAAGTACAAAGATGAGGTATATGAGTTCCAAGCTAAACTTTTACCAAGACTCTCACTACTGCAACAACATGTGACAGAGGCAAACACAATAATTGCCACGCCAGAAATGTCTATCCTAGACAACATTTATGATATGCATGCAAGGCTAGAGCTAGAGCACATGGCACTAGAACTACTGAAAAAAAATGGGAGAAATTGCTCTAAGATATCAAGACGACCCATTCCCATATTCTTGACACATTGTAAGTTACACATTTTTGTCACAATTTTTGGCATCTTACAAGTTGTACATTTTTTTCATGAGTATCAAATAAAGGGGGAAATGATATATATAGTTTAGTTAGTATAAAGGGGGAAGTGATATGTACAGTCACAATAAAAGAAGAAGGGGAAAATGAAAAGAGGAAATGATGTGTACAGTTAAACAAGTGAAAGAGAAAAGAATAGGGAATGTATAGTAAAGAGGCAAGTATACATGTACATAAACCTATACTATACCGATGCATATAATTAGGGGGAGTCATATAATGACAAGGATATAGACATGGTGTACATACTAAACACTTTAGTATTATGCACATATCAGTTTTTGATACTAATGTCAAAGGGGGAGATTGAAGGCATTATATTTTGTCATTAGTATACACAAGGAAAAACATGATCTACACCATCAGTTTACACTACACCACCATATAGGGCACAAAACTACCCGACACCAAGGTTACCCAATACTGCCAAGTTCAAAGCATCCGGACAATCACTATTTAGTTTTACCCGATGATGAAAAGTTTAAAGGAACCCGACGAGTAACAACAATGCAACCTGACGAAACAACAAAGAGAGGAACCTCATAGATGAAGGGAACTTGACGATCACTTCAAAAAAGGAATGCTGACAAACTTTCAGTTCAACTCGACAACCAAGAACTGGCAGTCAGTTACATCCCGCAAAAAGTGGATCTGAATTTCCATGTCAGATAAATCAATGAAGTTGTATATATAGCTTCTTGATTAGTTTTAAAACTATTATGTGCGGAGGAAGCAATGTATTTATTATTGTTTTAATTAGTTTTACTGATTTAAAATATGCAAACTAAAGATCAAGGTCAAGTTGTAACCCTTGGATCTAAGAGTTAACATTGTAATGTGTGATTCTAAGATAGGTCAAATACTTGTATAAATTGATGCTCAATCTATTGTGAGCATGTTGTTGTTCGATGAAGATTGTAGCCATGGAGAGCATCTAAAGACCAGACAAGAGATTTCATGCAAAAGGACAAAAAAGAATCAAATCAGTTTCAAGAACAAGAACACAGGCTACCGACGAGCAGAGAAAGGTATTAATCAGTCACTTAAGGTGATATTATTATTATGAGAGATTTATTGGATCTGTAATAAAAAATTGTAGATTGCATATAGTTAGGTCAATCATATGTAATCATTCTAACAAGTGTAGTACACTTAAGAAATCCTTTCAAGAAGGTGGACCTAACAGTCCTATTGTAAATCTCTTAACTGAGTGAACACTTAAATTAGTGTCGCTAAAGCTCTTAATAGAGTAGATCTTAAGAGGTCTCCACTTTAATAATCCTAATAGGGTAGATCATCAGAAATGATCAATTGTAAGCCTTTACCAGCTCCCTTCCATTCTGCAGATAGTGAAGTTTTGTGGGTGCCATCCCCACCATAATTTTTACTTCCTAACAGGAGTTTTCTGCGATATCATATCTTGAGTTATGTGTTTATTACTTTGATGAATGTCTCTATGAATGTTGCAAACAATTAAAGATTATGAATTAATACTACATGCATAAGAAAGAACAACAGTAATGGACAGTAATACAGTAATGAATGATTACTAATGATGAATGGTGAAAAGAGTTAAAAATTTTAGAGGTACTGATTCACCCCTCCCCTCTCAGTACTACTTCCCATTAATCCCAACAATATATATATATGTGTGTGTGTGTGTGTGTGTGTGTGTGTGTGTGTATGTATATGTATATGTATATGTATATATATATATATATATATATATATATATATATATTNTGTGTGTGTGTATGTATATGTATATGTATATGTATATATATATATATATATATATATATATATATATAGTTGAATGTGTATATATAAATACACATGTATATATATCTTCAAATATGTTGCAGGGGCCGACATGGAAGTGACTTCCTATTTATTATTGATTTAATTTATTGTTGTTTTATTTTTATTTTACACAACCATCGAAGTCATAAATACATACACACACACACACATAAATAATAGGGTTGTATTCTTTTTATGGCAGCAGGGTTTGTAGGGTGGCCGCAATGGTGTCGTGGCCGCATTGGGCACACCCATCAAACTATCATAGTGGAAGCAATGGTGTAAGGGCGGGGGTGAGGGCATGCCCTCCGCCACCATGGTGGGCATTGCCCCCATGGCCCTGTCGCAGTCAGCAGCGTAGTCGTTGCTGGGGAAGGAGTTGTGGTGGCTTTGGCCGCCACATGCGGGGGGTGGGGCTTGTGCCCCCTACGCCTCCCATCAAAGGGAGACCACAAGGGCGGGCTGTAACCTGCCCTGCATTCTTCTTTTTAATTAATTTTTTTGATTTATAATTTTTTTTGTTTAAATATAAAAATTTAACTATGTACACACACACACACACACATTGTTTAAAAAAAAAAAAACATATGTTGCATATATGTTATGTTTCTGTGTATATGTTATTTTTTTCAAAAACAACACACACACACACACACACACACACACACACAAGTGACCTACATCTTTATCTTGTAAATTCCAAAGGAATATGCATAAGTGTATAGGTTTAATTCAAAAAAATAAATCTACTATACTTACTATGCTAAAATGTATGATATTGTGTTTCTTACTTCTATAACTACTTGGTGTTTAAAAAAAAAAATAGAGTTAAGTATTCCTTTTCAACTAGCACACTAGATTAACCATGCAATGGAGTAAAAAGAACAACAACAAACAACATACATTTTCTTTTTTATGTAATATATTTTCTTTTCATAGTTTTTCATTGAATACTAACTTTATTGCAAACAACTATAACAACATTGTTTTTTTATACAACTTTCATTATTTACAGAACTTCCTTTCTATTCATAACATAAAGACTACAATTCCCTCTTTATAATAGAAAACCATAATTTTTTTTTGAATATTACCAAGAAGTGACAGTCAGTTACATCCTGCAAAAAGTGGATCTGAATTTCCACGTCAGATAAATCACTGAAGTTGTATATATAGCTTCTTGATTAGTTTTAAAACCTTTATGTGCGGAGGAAGCAATGTATTTATTATTGTTTTAATTAGTTTTACTAATTTAAAACATGCAAACTAAAGATCAAGGTCAAGTTGTAAGCCTTAGATCTAAGAGTTAACATTGTAATGTGTGATTCTAAGATAGGTCAAATACTTGTATAAATAGATGCTCAATCTATTGTGAGCATGTTGTTGTTCGATGAAGATTGTAGCCATGGAGAGCATCTAAAGACTAGACAAGAGATTTTATGCAAAAGGACAGAAAAGAATCAAATTAGTTTCAAGAACAAGAACATAGGCTACCGACAAGCAGAGAAAGGTATCAATCAGTCACTTAAGGTGATATTATTATTATGAGAGCTTTATTAGATCTGTAATAAAAAATTGTAGATTACATACAGTTAGGTCAATCATATGTAATCATTCTAACAAGTGTAGTACACTTAAGAAATCCTTTCAAGAAAGGTGGACCTAACAATCCTATTGTAAATCTCTTAACTGAGTGAACACTTAAATCAGTGTCGCTAAAGCTCTTAATAGAGTAGATCTTAAGAGGTCTCCACTTTAATAATCCTAATAGGGTAGATCATCAGAAGTGATCAATTGTAATCCTTTACCGGCTCCCTTCCATTCTGCAGATAGTGAAGTTTTGTGGGTGCTATCCCCACCATAATTTTTACTTCTTAACAGGAGTTTTTTGCGATATCATATCTTGAGTTATGTGTTTATTACTTTGATGAATGCCTTTATGAATGTTGCAAACAATTAAAAATTATGAATTAATCCTACATGCATAAGAAAGAACAATGATAATGGTCGACAATACAGTAATGAATGATTACTAATGATGAATGGTGAAAAAAGTTAAAAATTTTAGAGGTACTGATTCACCCCTCCCCTCTCAGTACTACTTCCCATTAATCCCAACAATATATATATATATATATATAAATATAAATATATATATATATATATATATATATATATATATATATATATATTTGAATGTGTATATATAAATACACATGTATATATATCTTCAAATATGTTGTAGGGGCCGACATGGAAGTGACTTCCTATTTATTATTGATTTAATTTATTGTTGTTTTATTTTTATTTTACACAACCACCGAAGTCATAAATACACACACACACACATATAAATAATAGGGTTGTATTCTTTTTATGGAGGTAGGGTTTGTAGGGTGGCCGCAATGGTGTCGTGGCCGCATTGGGCACACCCATCAAACTATCACAGTGGCAGCAACAGTGGAAGGGTGGGGGTGAGGGCATGCCCTCCACTGTCGTGGTGGGCGCTGCCCCCATGGCCCTGTTGCAGTCAGCAGCGTAGCCGTTGTTGGGGTAGGAGTTGTGGTGGCTTCAGCCACCATGAGCGAGGGGCAGGGCTTGTGCCCCCTGCGC
>MU225322.1:1491272-1510960 GCA_018584345.1 Thuja plicata
GTTATATCATCTAATCAAATGAAACCATCTAATCAAATCATAATATCTAATCAAATGAAACCATCTAATCAAATCAGCTAATTAGGTAATAAATATATGTCTCGAATCATAAACTGAAAATATCAAATGCAATGAAATCATCTAATCCAATATCAAATCCAATGAAACCATCAAATATATGTCTTGAATCATAAACTGAAAATATCAAACATATAATAATGACATATATATATGAGTCTCAAATCAAATATTTGTGCAACATGTCATAAACTAGGGAGTCATCTATGCAAACAAAGCGAACCTCTGATTGACTGCCATGACCATCCTCTGGCTGTGAAGCAGTAACAGATTCCTACAAATATAAATGCACGTTTAAACTTACATATATTTAAATACTCAAACATGTTATAAATGTACGTTTAAAATTACATTATAATTTAAAACTTACCTGGCCACTAGTAGGTGTCACATCTTCTGAATCTCTCCTATGAAGGTGCTTCGAGCCCACACTAGAGGTAATGTGCTCTTCCCGATTGTCACGAGCATCCTCTAACTGTGAAGCATCAAATTTAGTAATATATTGTGTAAAGTATAAGTGTACACATGCATGCTTAAACCTATGTGTGTGTGTGTGTGTGTGTGTGTGTGTGTGTATATATATATATATATATATATATATATAAACTTACATGACCACTAGTAGGTGTCATATGAAGACGCTCTGAGCCCACACTAGAGGTAATGTGCTCTGCTAACTGTGTCTGCAAAATATTATACATTGAACAAACATCAATACACACAGATCTACAATTAATTATTCACTAAAACTCCTGGAAAGGAGAAAAGAAAAATTTATCTACCTGGGTCTCACGACCAAGAGGATCATCAGTGCGGTCCACTATCATTTCATTGATATCTCCACTTAGGAATTCATTTTCAGCCATTTGCAGGTATTTCAAATAAGGTAAAGTGGAGAGAGTGAGGGGGAATGTACCACTCAAATTGCATCTATAAAAACTAAGCCATTCTAAACTAGTCATGTTTTCTAACCATGAACGAAGTGCGGATGAAAAGTTGTTGCGGTAAAAGTCAAGATGTGTGAGGGATGTGAGGTTAATAATAGCAGTAGGAATTGGACCTAAAATTTGGCAGTGACTCATGTCAAGGAATTGCAAATTCTGAAGTGCAGAGATGGAATTCCCCAAGTCTTTACCCGTACTAGTTAGGGTCACATACTTCACTGACAATTATTGTAAATTTTGTAGACTCCGCACCCACTCTAAAGTCGACCAACATTTGAATTCAGTCTTCTCTATTATGGAAATATTCAAATATTGGAGGTTGGAGAGATTCCCCAGCTGTAATGGAATCTCACCTTCAAAAGAATTGTTGCCCATATTGAGATGATTGAGTTCTTTGAGTGCTGATATACTTGGACCCAAAACACCAGCAAAATAATGAAGCTATAATATCATTCAATTTGCATTATAGTTATTGTGTATAACTTTTGAGGAAGTAAATTCCATAAATATTTGTAACATAAATTCTTTGAATCACAAGCACATTCATCATGGGAATGATAAAGGTAAGGATTTCAGAATACCCTAATTTTTATTAGTCTCGGCCTCTAAGGCAGAGACTGTTGTTTTTGGCACCTTATTTGGAATTAATGTCTACTTAGGAAGTCGTGCAGTTGGCTTATATCTCCGTTTATACCATGGTCAGTGTAAATTTGCCCATTAAATGAAATTTACACATTTTATTATCTGTCATCTCATTGGATATCTTCTCTTTTCCCGGTGGTCTTTTCCATTTTCTTGTTTGGGAAATTTAAGGGAAAATAGGGTTGCAGAGATGGAAGCGTGGCAGTTTGCAGAGGCAAAAGACGTGCCATTTGCAAGAGCTTTTAGGTGGCATCTTGCATGTAAGTTTCATCTTTTTCCTTGTCTGTGTATTAAAATATTCTCTCACTCCCTTTCATTTTGTGCGTCATTCATTTTCATCTGGTGTCCAGACTCAAATTCTTAACACAGACATTGTTAATAAATATTTGAGAAGTAAAGCATCTTGCTACTCTGCTGCCTTTGGCTTCATTGAAGGCCAAATGTTCTGCGCAACCTCCAAGCTACTGTAGCATGAATACCACTCAGTATAGGGAGTTAAATTTGTTGAATTTTGAGTGTGGGTTAAGCTGCTTGTGTGCACATTTTTATATACCATATTTCTTCTCTCCAAGTCTGAGTTTTGATCAATAAAATCTATTTTCACATTTAGCATGTTAACTGACCGATAATTATCTGAGACATTTTCATTATAAACATAAGGCTTATAATATTTCATTTAGAAAAGATTGAAGAGAGCATCTAAGTCTATGACCATTTTTTTAACACATGGATTCCACGACTTTATTCTCATTGGCATCGTCAACAACATGGTAGAGTTTTCTTCTCATCGATATCATTAACAACATGGTAGAATTTTGTAGAGAAACTTGAGGTAAATCACTTGTTCTGGTTGCTTTGGCCTAGTACCTTGTTGATCCCAAAAAATACATCATCAAAAAAATGTCAAAATTAGGGTATTGTCTGTTAATTCCAACATTAGGGTATTGTCTGTTAATTCTCTATTGTAATTTGAAGGGAAAAATTTCATAACATTAATTTTTAGCTAATGCCAAACTTTCTCATGTGTGTGCTTGAATGTGACCTCTAAATCATGCACAAGCACATCATAGTCTTTACTCAATTGTTCAATTTACAAAGATAAACATGTTTTGTCTATCCTACAAATTCAATTGATATGACTTGCTGCCTCCTAATTAGTTGTGGATGTCGATTCTACCCTCAGAACGAGAGCCAACAACCTGACCATTGCTAACATGGAGGATTTCTAGAATGTGAAGAAAGATGAAATTGCCATTACTCTATAAAATTGAAATGCAATTAATCTACAAATTGAGAAACAATTAATCTATGAAAGTGAATTGCAACTAATCTAGGAATGAATTACAACTAATCTATGGAAGCAAATTGCATTTAATCTATGGAAACCAAATGCTCCTAATCTAGAATTCAAATGCTTTTAATCTAGAATGGAAATTGCATTTAAACTAGAAAAGGAATTGCATTAATCTAGAAAACTTGCAAGAATCAAATTGAAATGTTAGACATATAAATGAATCATAAATGAAAGCAATATATCTTCAATTCCAATTGAAAATTAGCCTAATTATGCAAATTTAAGCTTAAAAAGCATGAAATAAATTAAATGCAAATTGACTATAGATTTGATGTTCTCCAAAATCATCCTCCCAAATGAAGAAAATGAGGTCCAATTTATAGAAAACCATGGAAAGAGAGTGAAGAGTTTCTTGAAACGAAACAGTTGTCTCTTCATTCTCTTTTGAGACAAAAATGCAAAGATTAGTTAAATAAAAGAGTGAATTATTGCCACATGAGTGTCCTTTCACATGGAATTATGGAATTCATTTTTTTTGAGGATAATTCACCCAATAATTAAATAACCTTTCAATTCCTTTTATGTATATTAGCTAAAGGGGGTGGAATTGATTTAATTAAAAGCACTTAAGAATTTAGGATTAAATCAATAAATCATCGGGGTTTTTAGCTAGTAAACTCTGAGAATTTAGGAATTAAATATAATGTCAGATTTATGCAAATTTGGGTTTTCTACATTTGAAACTCAGTCAATTAAAGTCAATTAGGAAGAGAAATTGCCTAGTACAATAGGACTTCGATGATGAGAAAATTGAAGGAACATACCAAAATTGATTAGGATTATAAGGTGCCAATTTTGGGGTGTTACATTTTTCCCCTCTTTGAATTGATGTGTGAGCAACGCATTGATTCAAAGAATAGTCTGAAGTGAAGATGAAGATTTCAAAAGTCTAGGTTAGGTTGCCAAGACAACGATCAGATTATGAAGCAGAATCATCTGTGAAAAGATCAGAATCGAGGTTAGATTGCCCCAATGTCCACTGATAGCTGATGAAGATCTAGGACTATCTCCAAAATCAGGGTTAGATTGCCCCAATACGAAGGTTAGCCCTCCGAGATCCAGGTTAGATTTCCTAGATAACGGTCTAAAGAGTTTTTGAGAGTCATCTTCAAAACAAAGTGTAACTTTTAGGAATCAGGGTTAGATTGCCCCAATACCCAATGACATTTTAAGAATCTTCTCTAGAACAAAGATTGATCCTTGAGAATCTGAGTTAGATTGCTCAGATACCTAGAAAGATAGATGACAAGATGCGAGACATCAAGATGCCCCTAGAGATTCAAGATCATGGAATATCCAATTTTGACCATAAGGTACGAAAAAATGAATATGCTCCAATTGATGGGATGCCCCTAGCGATGGGGATTTTTGATTCAGATCAGACTGATTCGAGAATGATGCAAAAATATTCAATGATGCAATCATCTTGCCCCCTCGGGAGCAAAATTAAAAGAAGACACATCATAATGATGAGAGCGAGAAATTGCAGAAAAAGATAGATCAAGAGAGAGAAGAATCGATTTAGAGTGATTAAGAGGTCCTGTTGATTAGGTTTGACCATAGTTGACCAGAATTGACTAGAGTTGACTTTGATGAAAAGATTGCAAAAACTGAGAAAAATGATAACAAGGGATAATCCTGACAAGAAACCAACATCAGAAAATTGATTGCACAAGTGTATGATCACATTGGTCCCAAAATTTTAAAACATGATTTCAAGCTACTTAGGAGTGTCAGATTTTGATTTCGATCACGAAAATATATTCAGAACGGTCCATTTAGCCAAGGGTGCAACTTTCACGAAAAATAGGGCACTTTGAAAAATTAGGTCAAAGGCTATATAAGGCCCGGAGGGGTCATTTTCAAAACATTATTCACCTTTTGACTTTAGCGATGGCGAGGGCTCCAACTGACATTGATAGCATTCTCATACATTCTCACTGATTTGAGCACTCCCGATGACAAAACCGACCACCGCAGTATGACGCACCTGTAAGTAATCGCAACTTGATCCTGTATTTCTGAATTTTTTTAATTAATTTTTAGTGTTAGCATGTTTTTAGGGCTGTTTAAACTTTGTCTTGCCCAATCTTGCGTGAGGAAACAGTTTCCTCGAGCCGGCCCCGATCACCTTTCGCGCAAGGAATCTGAAATCTAACGCAGGTTGGGGGTTCCGCACGCGGGCCCCTCCCCACAGGTTGCGCAAAGAGTTCACGTGCGTCGTGCAAGATTTCTAGAATCTCGTGCGAGAACACATCCCACCTCACACGAGCCAAAAAGCTTGTGCGAGACAAGAGTTTCCTCATGCGAGCCAGAAAGCTCACACGGGACAAGAGTTTTCTCGCGCGAGAAAAGAGTTTTCTTGCATGGGAAACTGACAAAAGTTAAAAAAAAATGTCCTTTCTTGCGTCGTAGAGTCAACTAGTTGCCATATATTAAACTATGTGTAAAATAGGTTGATAGCTACATTTGTTGTCTTTTTCTTTGAAAAATCATCATTGTCGAGGTACTGATCCAACTTTGTCACTTGCTTTGCGGGTTGACCTCCCAGACATCGGTTTCAGATCCCATCATCCTATCATGGGTGAGTTGTTACAGAGACTATCAGATGCTGACGAGGCCCACATTGATGGGCTGGGATTGACATAGCTGCGTGATGTACCCGATATTCAGGTGAATCACAAACTACTCAGAGCCCTAGTTGAGCGTTTCCATTTGGAGATGAATACTTTTCATTTGCCACAGGGAGAGATGACAGTGACTCCGGAGGATGTATACCAAATTTTGAGAGTGTCATTCCATGGAGCTCGTGTAGAGTATTGCATGCAGCTGAGAGATGTTACACAGGCTTTGAGAGCCATTTTTCAGGATGATTTGGTGATGGGCCAGGCCATCTCCTAGGAGGAGTTGATACGGACTTATGGCAGAGATTATCCCTTGGCAGTTATTCTTGCACGTTTTCTGAGCTGTCATCTGGTTCCTGATCGTGGTCAGCATGGTTTAGAGTGCGGCTGGGGCATTATGCTCCAGAAGATGCTGGTTGTTACTTTAGTCACTTTTGGATGGGGCAACTGCATTCTTGTATAGATGTATCATGAGATGCACGAGATCGTGTATCGGGGTGCCCGTACTATGGCGGCATGAGTCATCATTTTGTAGATCTGGGCCTTGGAGCACCTTCCCGTATGTAGGCCGATTTTCCATGATACATGGTAGCCATTAGAGCCATACATTTATAGATACGCCAGTTCGATGACCCAACCCGCGTTGGGTAAGACTGAGCAGTGGAGGGCACAGATTGATGATATGGCTGCAGTCATATGGCGACCTTGGGCGACCTCTACAGTTTGGGATGATGATCGTCATGAGCTATCATACATGTTTTGTTCATGTCCTCTGATAGGACGTACCATTACAGTCATTGAGCACTTCTTGCTCAAGAGCGTATTGCGCCAGTTTGGGAGGTCGCAGGACGTGTCTCTGGAGTATTGTACATATGCCTGATTTATCGATGAGACGAAGAAGGGGTGGTAGATATTACTTGACAGGGGGCGCAACATGATAGATTCCTGAGTACCACTAGCTAGGTGGGATTATATGGCCACGGTGACAAATGCAGGTATGACACCTGCATTCAGAGACTACATGTTAGCCCATTTGTTCCCCAGATTCACCGCTCCTGTTGCACTAATACAATAGGTGCCTCCATAGGTACAGTAGGTACAATAGGCAGTGCAGCCACCACCATAGTAGTAGGTGCCTCCATAGGTACAACAGCCACAGCAGCCTCCCTTACAGCAGTAGGAGTGAGTTGTACGACCGCGGACATCTCAAACTGATATTCCTGTTATACCAATGGGATCAGATGCAGGTGCTGGGCCCAGTGGTAGCCAGGACAGAGCTACAGAGTAGGGGGATGATATAGTGATGGCTGATGCTATTCTGACTAATCCTCTAGTAGGTGGACAGGTAGTACAGTTATAGGAGGCTCTCCGAAGAGTCAGGGAGAGAGCCTGCCAGACATAGAGAGAGCGTGACGACCTCCACACGCAGGTGATCATCAGGGATACACGGATATTTGAGCAAGACCAGAAGATCTGAGAGTTGCGAGATTCACTAGCGAGATCATAGATAGAGACCAGATATGAGGCTACTCAGGCTTCTTACTATTATGCTGCGTATACTATTGTAGTACTTGAGGTAGTGGATCAGATTTTTCCTTTCACAGAGTATGCTGGTGCACGGGTCGTTCCACCGGGACCACCTCCAATGGGACCACCTCCACTAGGTCCTCCTCCTTAGAAACAGGGTATACCACCCCCTCCACCTCCTCCAGGTGGTTAGATTGTGATGTATATTGTACCACCATTTTGACATATTGTGCTCGAGTAGCACCCTTGTACATTTGGACCGATTGATATATATATGAGCTTGATTTTTGGCATCATTGTACATGTGTATATATTGCTTTAAATGTGTATGTTTTATGAAATGATTTCCTATATGATTAGATGCATGGATTAGAAATGTATGCAAATGGATGAATATGCAAATTTTTATGCACATGTTTTATTGATGTATGAAAATGCTATGATAGATGTTAGATGGATAAATGGTATGTAGGATTTGATTTATGCTTATAATAGATGCACATATTTATGGATGTATGTATGCAAATGAATGTATGGAAATGCACTTCTTGGAAATGAATGTAATGCAATAAATGCAATGGTACTAATCATCTCATGCAGGATATTTGCAATATACAACATGTACTAACCAAAAGAATGCACACGAAGATCAAGAACGAGGATTGGACACTCGTGCAGTCGAGAAGAAACCATGATGAAAGATGAGGACCTTTGAAGAATGAGAAGACAAATGAAGAGAGCACAAAAACTACCACGATGCAAGCCTAAAATGCAAATGCAAGCCTACAATGCAAATGCAAGCCTAAGGTAAATGCAATCCTAGGACTTTGGTTGTTGGACTCATCGTATTTATCATCATTAGGTGCTTTTGGATTATTGGAGTCAATACAATCCTTACTGGTGCCATTGCAACCATAAGAATATGAATATGAATTTCATCACATAAAATATAGGAAACAAACATAAGCACCAAGGCACAAAATCCAAGGTGACCCAAACATTGTTTCCATCTTGATATAGTAACAATTCACAAGTAAACAATCAAAGCAATAACAGTCAAGGAGATAATTCCAACCTCCCCTTGGCGTACAAATAAACAAGATCAAGGGATGTGAGGCTTTTCTGCCTTAATGCAGAAGCTCTTATCACATACACCCTGTTTATTTGACGTTGCCAGATCATCGAAATCACACCAACAAGCAGTAGACAAAGAAAATATCAATGAAATTCATAAGAACAGACAACATACCAAGAAAGAGTCAATCATATCTCAGCATGTTTCAATTCTTACAAATGTGTCTATGTTTAGGGTGTTGAAAAACACCATTATACTTGTGAGTGCAATGTGTTTGATTGCTATCGAGAGATGTTTACGTCGTGAGATATCCGAAGTGTGTTGAAAAACACAGATATGGCCAAAGAGAGTGTTGAGAAACACTGTTTGATTAAGGTGTTGAGAAACACCAGTTTGTGCCAGTAGAAAGTTTTCCTTTGACAAGATTACTGACTCAAGTGTAAATCAAAAAGTGATCGAAGTGGGGAACCATGCCCCCAAGTAACGAATGGATTGAAGCTGAATAAACAGGTAGCAAAATGATGGGAGAAATCTCAGCAATGTAGCGGTAATAGGCAGACTCAGTGAGAACCACTGGTGACTGTCACAAGAGATTCTCAAGCATAAAGATTGATAACAAGATCAAAGCATCAGCAGGCAGACGCAGTGAGATCCACTGGTGACTGATGCAAAAGAGAGTCTCAAGAAGAGACAAAGTGCTACGAGGCATCAATAGACAAACGCAATGAGATCCACTGATGACCGATGCAAAAAAGATAAGACAATGCCCCCTAGACTAGGAACATGCCCCTGAGTATGACTAGTTTTAATCCATGTGAGGTTGAGAAAAACTCGAAGATGACTGAAAGCAAAAGCATGAGCACACTAAAGGAGGAAAGTGAACTAAAGCATGAAAGCAAACTGAAGCAGGAAGGCGAAAGAGCAACTGTGAGAAAGCCAAGATATGCTGTGACAGATAAAGCATTATAGAACAAGAGGCGCATATTTACTAGGTTTTCACCATCTTGGCGAAAATTCTATTTTTGCTACCATGACGCTTGTTTATCAGGTTTTCATCAATGACACATTTTTCTCTTTTTTTGTATTTTCAATTTTTCAATTTTTTTTTGTTCTTTTTTCTTTTTTTGATTTTTTTGTATTTTTGATTTTTTCATTTTTTTGGTATTATCAAGGCACCTATTTACCAGGTTTTCACTAGGATAATAGATACATCAAAGCACCTGTTTGCTAGGTTTTCACTAAGATGATCATTTTTTAGGACATTTTACAATTTTTAAGATTTTCTCAGAAATAAAGTATGTACACAAGCATGTAGAAGATATCTCAACTGTAGAATTTCTTTAGGTGAAGAGCTTTGATGGGCTCTTTGAGTGGTTCACCTTCTGTAGTGGAGAGATGATAAGCACCAGACCCAAATACTGCAGTAATAATATAAGGACCAAGCCAGTTTGGCTCAAACTTCCCTTTCTAAGTCTGCTGTTGCTGATTTTTAGGATTCTTTCTCAGGATGAGATCACCCGTTTGGAAGTCTCTTGGCCTAACCTTCTTATTATAGCTCTTTGATATCCTCTTTTGATATTCTTTGAGATGATTGAATGCCACCTTTCGACATTCGTCCAGTAACTCAAGCTCTTGAAGCCGAGATATTCTAATGTCATCATCTGTAATGAGGCCTTTTAAAGAGACTCGCAAGGTAGGAATCTCAACCTCAATAGGCAGTACATCATATGCACCATAGAATAAAGCAAAGGGCATGGCCCTTGTTGGTGTTCTTATACTGGTGCGATAGGCCCATAAAGCTGGATTAATTTGGAGGTGCCAATCCCATCCAGACTTGTGTACCGTACGGT
The DNA here is from genome assembly GCA_018584345.1 of Thuja plicata. NCBI lineage: Eukaryota > Viridiplantae > Streptophyta > Pinopsida > Cupressales > Cupressaceae > Thuja > Thuja plicata. The sequence goes on from MU225322.1 coordinate 1,501,367, forward strand.
GCAGGATCTTGAGAATTATTTTATTGGAAGCTTCAACTTGCCCATTACCCTAGGGGTAATAAATAGAAGACCATTGTTGAATGATCTTGAACTTAGTGCATAAATTTGTTAGATCTTTATTCTTAAACTGTCCCCCATTGTCAGTGATAATAAAGGAAGGTACACCATATCTACAAATAATGTAGTTTAGGATGAACATAGCTACAGATTTTTCATCAGCTACACTGAGAGGTACTGCCTCAACCCATTTAGTAAAATAATCTGTAACAGTGATGATGTACTTGTGTCCTTTCAAGGAAGATGGATATATCTGACCTACTAAGTCGAAAGCCCACTGTTAAAATGGCCAAAAGGTGATAAATGCAATGAGTTCCTTAGTTGGAGCATGAATCAAGTTACCATGGAGTTGACATTGTTTGCAAGACTTGGCAAACTGCGTAGCTTCCTTCTCCATATTGGGCCAATAATAACCAGCTCTAATAATCTTACGAGCCAGTGTCAGACCATTTGAGTGAGAACCACAAATTCCTTCATGTACCTCTTCTAACATGCGTTTAGACTCATTAGGTTCTAGACACCTAAGGAGGGTACTGTCTAGACCCCGTCTATACAAGTCATTTGCTACGATGACATACCATGAAGCACTGCAGATTAGATGGAATTTTCATTTCTAGTATATGTGTCAAGGATAGTCTAGTCATGGAGATAAGAGTAGATGTGGTTGTAGCGAGATGAATCATGTCCAATTACTGAACAGATCATCTGGGAGTCAAGAGAGTCATAAGAAGGGTAGCATAATGTCTCCACTAGGAACTCGTGTCTGAAATCATTCTCTGGCATTTGTAACATAGAGGCCAGAGTAGCCATAGCATCAGCCGCTTTATTATCCATCTGGGGAATTTTCTGAAAAGTGACATGTGCAAAGTAATTCTTAAGGCTATCAATCATCTTTTTATAGGGTACCAACTTTTCATCTTTGGTTTGATAAGTGTTGTTAACTTGATTGATAACCAGTTGTGAGTCTCCAAAGACTTTTAGTTCATCCACTCACCATTCAATAGAAATCTTTAGTCCATTGATCAGAGCTTCATATTCAGCAGTTTTATTGGTACAAGGAAACATCATTTTGTATGCCTTTGGCAAAGAGTACCGCTGAGGTGTGATAAACAAAATTCTAGCTCCTGACTCCTGTTGGGTGAATGAGCCATCAAAGAACATTGTCCATGTCTGATGTGTGAGAAGCATAATGGACTCATTTGGGAATTCCATCTTTAATGGTTGATGATCTATAAGAGGTGCTTCAGCCAATTGATCCACAATCGCCTGTCCTTTGATAGCTTTTCTCTCAATATATACAATATCAAACTCACTAAGGAGCATGACCCATTTAGCTAGTCTACCTGTGAGGGTAGCTTTACTGAGTAAGTATTTCAATGGATCAATCTTTGCAATTATCTTCGTAGTGTGAGCGAACATGTAGTGTCATAGCTTCTAGGAAGCAAACACTACTGCTAAGAAAGCCTTCTCAATTAATGAATAATTCATTTCTTAAGAGACCAATGTTCTACTGATGCAGTAAATGGCTCTTTCTTTATGAGTTGGATCTTCTTGGGCCAAGAGAGCACCCAAGGATGTTTCCATTGCTGAGATTTATAAGATCAAAGGCTTCCCCTGAATGGGAGGCATAAGTATGGGTGGATTAGCTAAATATTGTTTAATCTGTTGAAACCCTTGTTCACACTCTTTGTTCCAGTCATAAGTCACACCTTTATGTAGAGTTTTGGTGAAAGCTTGTGACTTGTCAGCTAATTGTGAGATAAACCACCTGATAGATTGGAGCCGACCTTGGAGACCTCTGATTTGTTTGATATTACAGGGTGGTGGCATTTTCATTATAGCTTGTACCTTTTCTAGATCCACCTCAATTCATTTTGCCGAGATGATGTAGCCAAGTAATTTTCCTGAAGTAACCCCAAATGCACATTTCTTAGGGTTTATACGCAGCCTAAATTTCTCCATGCGATCTAGTATAGGACCTACATCAGTGAGATGTGTCTTTCTATCCATACTTTTGGCATGTGTGTCATCCACGTAGTCCTCCATTGTCTTATGCATCATGTCATGAAATATTTTAGTAACAGATCTTTGATAAGTAGCCCCAACATTCTTTAAACAGAAGGGCATAACATTCCAACAGAATGTACCCCAAGCACAAGTAAAAGCAATTTTCTCTTGGTCCTCTAGCACAATTTTGATCTGATTATAGCCAGAGAAGCCATCCATTAGTGAATACATCTCATATCCCGCTGTCATATCCATGATCATGTCAATATTCGGAAGTGGAAAATTATCTTTGGGACATGCCAAATTTAAATCTCTAAAGTCTGTGTAGACCCTAATAGATTTGTCATGTTTAGTCACTGGGACTATATTAGAAATCCACTCTGCATAATCAATCGCTCGGATGAACCCAGCTTTCATAAGTGTTTCCAATTCTACTTTGATCAATAAAGCTACATGTAGATGCATCTTTCTAAGTTTTTTATTGACAGGTTTCACACCTGGAGCTATTGATAAGTGATGCATAATGAGATGAGGGTCCACACCCAGCATGTCAGAATACGTCCATGCAAAATTTATCTTTTTCTCTTAGAAATTTTTTGTAAATTCCTTAAGTTCCTTTGTAGATAATGACTTGGCCACATGAATGATATGTGGATGCTCTTCTGTTCCCAAATTTATTGGCTGAGTTGGTTCAATTAATACTGATGAGTGTTCTTGGAAGTGACTCGAAAGTGCATCAAGTACCTCATCCTTAGGCACCTCAAAGAGGTTTTCACCTTCGGGTACGTCTTTTCTTTTTACTTTTTTGGGCTCTGATACTGCCACAACGTGGTTTTCACCATCATAGTGCTTATTTTTTCTTCTTTTAATTTTTTGACTAAGGTACTTGATGTCAGCCTCGATCATGTTGACACTTTCTTCACTAGTGGAGGACATTATGGGCTCAACAACGTGAAGGTAGCAGGCTCAAGTGTAATCATTCTGGAATGTAAGGACTTCACTGGATGAAGCAAGGGAATTCCAGTCTATTAATTTAGGATGTTGGAGGGAAAGAGATGTGACAGGTTCAAGTGCATTCATAGTATGGTCATCGAAAGCATTAACTAGCAAGTTGAGAGCTAAACCAATCTCGTCCAAAGGTGTGCTTGAATCCTTTTGATCCCTAACGATCGAAGTAGAAGACATGTTAACACCTATAAAATCAGACTCATTAGGATTTTCACTAGACCTCTCACTTACATCGAGAAGTCTTTCATAAGATCTTGCTGACAAACTATCAAACTCATACTCACGAGAGTCTGTATCCAAACTCTGACTTGGGTACTTGCACCATGAAGGTTTTTGAGTTCTTGTCATACTACCTTGTTCTTGTGTCAACCGTTCTTGAAATTGTAGTAGTATGTATTGTTCTCCTTTGAAGTTAGGATCTTCTAAGTCTTTCCATTGCTCAAAAGTTAGCGTCTCAAAGGGAATGGTTTGATCAGAATCACTGTCAGTTTTAGCTGTATAGGTACGTGGCACAAACTTATCTAGCTCAGTAAAGAATGCTGCCAGGTCTGGAGGGATGGGATAAGGAAAGAAATCCTCATATGAGCTATCTTGTATAGTGTCAATTGCAGTTGTGCCTTCAGGTTCTGGTGTTGGCTCTACTTTTGGCACAAATTTATTGATCCCTAGATGAAACATGACCTTTTTGAAACCTAAACGAGTGGTATCTTTTGTCTTTTGACCTATAGCTTGGATAGGTTCCACTAACCCATTTCCATTCACACCTATCATGCCACTTCCTTTGTACCCAAAATGTTTCATAATCTTAAGACCCTCACTGTTAGGATTTAATTCATGAGCCAGGGCAGTTTGTTCAGTTGTGTTCTTTCCTTTACAAAGCCAAGCCTTGATAGCTCTTTCCTTGTCTTCATCTTCCAATGGTGTATTAGACCGTACAAATGTACCCTCATAAACTATCTCAAGAGTAGCGGAAGAATTTTTTGTGTTCAGAAGGTCTCCCATAAGATCGAGGAGACAGGGGTAGAGCTGCTAATGAAAACAGAGGTTCCATTTGATATCCCCCCATGCCTATGTCTATGATTTTCAGTGTCTATTCCATGTCTTTGAGCTTGGCATCATAGAGTTCTGTGTATTCTCTATTAGTTGGAACAAGATAGTTAGCTGATTGAGTGAGAGAATTACAAGAAGAACCCATGCTAGCAGGAATGGTCACCTCTGCGCCTTGAAAAGAAAACTTGATAGACTGATGGTATGTAGAAAGAACCGTTTGCATCTCGTGGATCCATGGTCTTCCTAGTAGAATATTATATGCAAGAGGAAGGTCTAGCAACTGACATATGATGTCTCTTTCAACTGGGCCAACCCGAATGGGTAGCACAACTAGACCTTTAGATTTTCTCTCTTCCTCATCATAATCTTTTATGATAATTCTCTTGCGGGAATCTATGCGATCCTTGCCATAACCTAGTTGAGAAAGAAAATGAGTGGAGCAAATATTAAGACCAACACCATTATCAATGAGCACGTGGTGGACTAGCTGTTTGCCGATCATGACTTCTATGTGCAAGGGAGCATTGTGCGGGTGACTAATTGAGTGATCATGTTCTTCAGAGAAGGATAAATAATGCGGTGAGGTCAAATGACCCACCATGGATTGAAACTGATCCAAATTGATATCTTTGGGGACATTAGCTTCAGTGAGAGCTTTGTCCAGGATTTGCCTATGAGCAGGTGAGATTTTCAATAGCTCAAAAATAGTTATCTAAGCATTGGTCCTTTGAAGCTAGTCAAGAATGCTATAACCAGCAGTAAGGGGCGTAGGGACCACCTTGGTGGTTTTGTTGGTAGAACCAACAACAGTCTTATCTGCAGTTTGTTTTGGCGCAGATGTAGCAGTGGGAGGGATAGGACCCTTGATAGAGATTCTAGTGTTAGACCTAGTAACAACGTTCACACAATCTCGAGATGTTTTAGATTCAGATAATTAAGACACAGGGCCTCTCAAGACAAATGGGGTTCTGGGTTTAGAAACATTCCCACTTCCCTTGCTAGTAAACATATTACAATATTCTACTTCCATTGGTTCAATCATGTTGATCACATTATCGTAAGTGGTATTGGCGTAATTAACTTTGGCATTATTACTCTAAGTGTTGGAGGATTCACCTTTCTCATGACGAGGAAAGGGATCTTTGAATGCTTGATGATCCAAATTCTTGTTATGATTCTCTACAATGATAACCTGCTTATCAATCAAATCTTGAACTTTATGTCGTAATTGGAGACAAGTAGCAGTCTTGTGACCTTTATTTTGATGGTAATCGTAGTAAGCATTCTCATTCCACCAATGAGGTCTTGGTTGTGGATCGTATTAAAATTTCTCCAAAGGAGTAAGAATCTGATTTTGCACCAAAGTTTTGAAAACCACATCAAGCGGTTCTCCCAGAGAGGTAAATTCACACTTAGGTTGCGCTGCCCAAGGTTTGTTGCCAGAAAATTTAGAAGGCTGTTGAGTATTGGTTGCAGCCTTTTTGACAGCTTTGGTCACTTGTATACCCGAGGTGAGATTAAAGACCGGTTTCGAAGAAGTTGAATTCACGTTATCAACCACCCCATCATTCACAACATCTCTATTTTTGTTGGAAAATTTCCCTTTGTCTTTGTTGAAAGATGAGGGATTTTGCTTGTTATCTTTATACAAGGTCAATTCGCCTTTTTTAACCATGAATGCTTCTATTCTCACAGCCTATTTTATCATACTATCAAAGTTAAGGGGACCTTGAAGTTGGATTTGATACCCAAAGTCAGGGGTGAGATTATCCAAGAATATGTCGAGTTTCTTGGACTCAGGTATTTTACGAGGGTACCTTATGCAAAGTTGTCTTCATCTTTGGAGAAACATCAAGAATGGTTCCCCTTGCTTCCGTTTAAGGTTGCAAAGATCCTTTATGTTGACAGGATGTTGAATATTATGAGAATAGTGTTGCATCAAGAGATTAGCAATTTTGTCAAAAGTTTTGATGCCAGTGGGCAATTGTGAGAACCGTTCCATAGCGGGTCCACCCAAACTTCATGGAAAAATATGCATCAAGTACATTTGATCATGTATAAAATTCATCGACAAGGCACCAAATTCTCTTAAATGATCCTGGGGATCAGTGGTACCTAGATACTTGTCGTATTTTGGGAGTTCTACACCTTTGGTAAAAGGTGGCATAACAATGCTCCTATCAAATGGAAAAGGACATATACTTTCCATTGTGAACTATTGCGTAGGTTTTTCCTTATCTTTCATAAGTTGGCTGATTTGACCTTGCATGTCTTGAATTATCTTATACAATTTGGAGGTTTTAGTTTCCTCTTCTTTAGCGACAAGCATTTCCAATTGGAAGTTTGCGGGTAATTTGACCCCTTGATTTGCTTAATCTAGAAAGTATTTTTCTTTGTCTTCTGCAAGGAGTATCTCCATCATTTTAATAAGAGCTTTATTAGACTTTGCTGCATCTATATCATTTTGAGTTATTGGGTCATCTTCATTGCCAAAAATTTCATAAATGCTCTGAGTTTGATCTTGACCCTGGTGTTTCTCTTGACCTTGTTCATGTTGAGATTGGCCATGACCTTGTGTGTAATCGAAAGGAGACGTCATGTTGTTAACATGAGATTGTTCCGTGTGCACTCCTTCAATATGAGAGTGAGGACTCGTAGCCGATGTGCTCTTTGGCGAATCAAAAGGATTGAAATGTTGGAACAGATCACTAAGGCAGTGAGGGTCGTTAATAGGATCGACCCAAAAAGATGACTTCTTGTAGCCTTGTTGGCTTGAGAGAAATGGATTATGCTGATCTTGAAACAACAAAATAGAACAAAACTGAAGCACTGGCTTCGGATTTTGACTCAGGTTTGCACTAAATGGGGAAGAGGAATGTGATGATCCCTCTTGATTATCCACTTGAATAACGGGTTTAGAATGACCTTTTCCTTGATTGCAAGGTTTACCTCTACCTACTCCAGAACTGCGTATAGGAAAAATATTACCGCTCCTAGTCATAACAGGCATAGACGAAGCTGATACGAGAGGAAACTTAAGATCTGACTCAGAAATCTGTCTCTAAAGGTATTGAAAAAAGAGGTAATAGGCTAGAATAGCCAAGGTGTGAGATGCACCCGGCATGAATTGTCGAATGTATGGATAGAATAGTCGAGATGTGACTATCGTGTTGCAAGGTACAAAACACAAGAAAATAGGATGGAGACAAAGAGACAAGACAAGTTTGAGTATGAATCAGTCAGTTTGCAACTCAAAACAACTAGTTTCAGTCTGCAGACAACGAGGGAATGAGCAATCAAAATCCAGACAAGAGGCAGATAAGGTAGATGAACAAACTCAATTTTCATGATAAAAACCAGATTTCAAGACACAGTGAGAACTGTTCTCTAACAAGATTTCTAGGCTTAGGATAGTTTTAAGATGATACAAATCAGCAATCTCTGTTTCAAGGTGACAAGCACTCATTTAAGAACACAAAGTTTCAGTCAAGTAGTGACGCAAACAGTAGTCGTAAACAATTCCACCAAGGACAAAGCAACTTGGTAGAAACATGGGAGTCTTTGTTTGATGATAGTATAGATAGTTTAAGACTCTAGAACAAACACTCAATTATCCCTACAAAGAAAATTGGTTGAGAAGACAAAATCTGTGCCCCGTTGTCTTATTCGTATGCGTACACCTCACACAGTAGTGTCACCCTCAAAAGAGCACCCGTATTTTTTGTGTTTCCAAGGACTAAGTATATATGTTTGAAGGTTACCCTTAAATAGGGGCCAGCGTCATATACCACTTCAAACATCCAAGTGCATACCTATGTCAAGAATCTAGGGGAGAGATTCTTCCCTCTCCCTGCTCACAAATTGTCTCCTTTCACATGTGAACCAGGTAGGCATCTAACTAAGAGAGTGTTTAATAGGCTTCCATTCATAATAATCTCCAGTGCCTCTGATATAGAGTTGTGGCCTCGTAGCCACACCAACACTTGTAAGTCACACACCCTCGCAAACAAGGCTGGGAGCGGCACCACTCAGTATGACAAACAAGGCTTTCTCATGATGATAGTCAAAATCAATGAGAAAGAAGTTACTATGGCTTTGGAGTGTTTAGACTATAACAAAGAAGACTTTATTAGAGTGAGGTGGAATCACCGGTGAAAGGTGTGTACTCACTTAGGTCATTCCCGAAGGTTCAATTTATGACAGGCCCTCTAAAGGTGACTCAACTTGGTTTAGATTCAAGGGTTTGATTTTTTAATTCTCTCAATAAGAGAAGAGCATACTTCTCTACCTTTGCACCTTACCCAAACACATCAAGCATATTCATCATCGGGATAGTTTCACTCCACCAAGTCCACAAGTATTTGGGTTTCTGATTCTCTCAAAGAGAGAAGAGCATAATCCTCTAACAAGTAGAAGTACTAAAGATTCACTATCTTGCTTTACTTCCCCAAGTATCTGTCATGCTAGCAACATCTGGGTCTCGGTTTCATCCATTGGCATCACTTCCATTTAATAAAGAGCCTATTACCGTACTTTTCTATCGGGATCCTTACAAAATTTTAACAAAGCCCTATTTAGACTATGTTAATGAAAAACAGTAAACAAACATGACATTTTAATTGTGCCTTCGACTATCGTCCTGCAAGTAAACTGTTAGAAAGTTTTGATCTTTGGCAAGCGAACCTGCAAACCACTGTTATGCTGCAGCAGAAAACCAAAAATAGAAAAATCAAAGTAGAAACAGATGTCAGAACATAGAAACAGTAGATTAAAAATTCTGAATTTTAAATGTTTGTCTATCAAAGTTCGCGTGAGAAAGTGTTTCGATGCGCGTGAGAAAGTACTTCGACACATGCGAGAGACTACTACTGGGAGTAAAAATTCATGCGGCTCGACGCAAAACTTTGCGTGAGACTCTGTACCAGTCCAGTACGGACGTATAGTAAAGCTCAAAAAACACAGTCAAGAAGTTCAAAAATGAGGCCAGAAATCATTTTTTTTACCCCACGGTGGGCGCCAAAATGTGTGTGCTTGAATGTGACCTCTAAATCATGCACAAACACAGCATAGTCTTTACTCAATTGTTCAATTTACAAAGATAAACATGATTTGTCTATCCTACAAATTCAATTGATACGACTTGCTGCCTCCTAATTAGTTGTGGATGTTGATTTTACCCTCAGAACGAGAGCCAACAACCTGACCATTGCTAACATGGAGGATTTCTAGAATGTGAAGAAAGATGAAATTGTCATTATTCTATAAAATTGCAATGTAATTAATCTACGAATTGAGAAGCAATTAAACTATGAAAGTGAATTGCAACTAATCTAGGAATGAATTAAAACTAATCTATGGAAGCAAATTGCATTTAATCTATGGAAACCAAATGCTCCTAATCTAGAATTCAAATGCTTTTAATCTAGAATGGAAATTGCATTTAAACTAGAAAAGGAATTGCATTAATCTAGA
>MU225322.1:1515670-1562856 GCA_018584345.1 Thuja plicata
CCGCGTAAGCACCTGGTATGCGCATCGAGGGGGAGATTGTTGGGTGATGCGACGCGCTCCCCTGCCCACAGGTGGTTAATTATGTGGTGTTCCATGTTCACTAACAGTCATGGCTTTTGGTGCAACGACAAATGGGCCCTACACATTTGTCCTTGATGACAAAAAGAACCATGACTCTCATGATTGTGGCATATCATTTTTGTCGTTATGTGAACTTGACTTGGGCAAATGACTCTCTATGATTGTGGCATATCACTTTTGTCATTATGTGAACTTGACTTGGGCAATATACTTCATGTGCAAAGGTATTATCAAGCTGATTGTAAAGGAAATGAAAGTGGTTGATATTTCATGTGTAAAGGTATTATCAAGTTGATTGTAAAGCAAAGGAAAGTGGTTGATATTTCATGTGCAAAATTATTATCAAGTTGATTGTAAAGCAAACAAAGGAAAGTGGTTGATATTTCATGTGCAAAGTATTATCAAGTTGATTGTAAAGTTGATTGTAAAGTAAAGGAAAGTGGTTGATATTTCATGTGCAAAGTATTATCAAGTTGATTGCAAAGCAAAGGAAAGTGGTTGATATTTAAAGTGTTCACCAAGCACTTATATTACATCTTCCTTTAGGTCTCATTTCAATTCAGGAAGTTTTCAATATGGTTTTTGTTATCAGAATATAGTTGGAATTGTTTGGTTGATCGGAAGATGAATGAAAAGATGCATTTTTTGCATTTGGTTCCACAAATTTGGAAATGGAATTGGAATTTGTGTAAGGTTTTATTTATTTATTTATTTATTTTTGAATCTATTAATTTTTTATTTGTTTTATTTTTGAAAAAGGTTAATTGTTAAAACAATTTTTTTTTTTAAATTTTCATATAGAAAATCATAAACAAGTTAAAAACACCAAATAATGTTTTTAAATTTTTTTTATTTTTTTTCAATAAAGTTAATTTTTTTAATAATTTTTAAATTATTTTTTGGTCAGTTAATTTTTAATTTTTTATATACAAAATCATAAACAAAATGAAAAAAGCAAAATAGTCATGACATTACTAGAATTTTTCCAACATATCTATATGAAATCCTAAAAAAATTTCAGTCTCTAGAGTTTGATCCCTCTCTTTTAACCACATTTATGCATATGGTCCCAACAAACTAGTGTGATTATCACACAAAGAAGGCATCGTAGAAAGATGATTTATGCTTTCATCATTGAAGAAATTTCAGTGACACTAGCTACATTTCGAGCCTTGCACAAGGTGCACTCATTTCTTACATTAGGAATAGATGTAGATGGGGTATCATCGACCCACCGAAAGTATGGACATCCATTATTTCCCTACAATACCAAATCTACATTAGTTCTTGCTAAAATGATTAGTTCTTGCATTATTTCTAAACATAAAACATATTTCCAGTAACAACCTTTTTCCTATTTGGGCAACACCAAAATTGACGCCCAAGATTACTCGTTGTGCATGAATTTTTTAACATGCAAGGACTAGCACCACATTGACACATAGGCACATTCACCAAAGCCATTAACCCTATATCAACAAATATTACACAGTCATGCAACATATCATTTTGTTTTGTTGATTATTTTGTTCATTCACACTAATTATAATTGCAAGAAAAAGAAACATACCAATGGAGACAACATCTCAAATCAGATAGCAACATGACTATTGTCAGTCATAGTACAAAGAAAAAATACTTCATATTTGATGATATTATGAATCTAAAAAAATATGAAAAATGCAAAGTGCAATTTGAACAAAAGTCCAAAATGAAGAAGTGTAATTCCTGCTATAAGCCATAAAATAAAATGTAACATCTATAACAAGACATAGAAGATGGGGAAGAAAAAATCCTAGAACAAAATGGTGGTGTGAAAACACACCATGAAGTAAAAAAACACAAGAGAAAACTAAGCCCTTTCGCCATGCATTCGACGAGTAAGCTTCCCATATCCTGCTCATTCTTAACCTCTTTATATTTAAATGGAATTCACCATGGAATATCATTAGAAAAAAGGACTATAGGCTGTATAATTGAAATCATGAACAACATACAATCATCAGGTATTAGACATTAATATCAGCATATGTGTAGTCTCAGAATTATCCATTTTGAATTCTTCATGAACACGTGTATATATGATGCCAAGCAAAAAAGTAGGTGTTGGAGCAATGTACAAAATCTGTACAAGATGTATTAGTAATTTCATAAAATACTCCAGCTTGTAGGTTTTATAAATTTCTACAAACATTTAAACCTCTTTATATGAAATACACAAAAAATGTACAAGCTGGAGTAGTAATTTCAAAAACTATATCTTCTATATATGAAAATGAAATTCTAAAATACCTATATTTCTAATCATCCATGGTGATTTGGGCAAAGTAGCCATATGTGAGCTATCCGAACAATTTTGCAGAATCAGAAATGTACAGTTCTGATACTTTATAACACATTATTTGAGTATCAACATTAGAACAACGCAATTTATCAGTATAATTGATCTTCATCACATGGTACTCATTGGTGTATTCCATTTAAATTTTCTAATGCAATTGGGATGACAAATTCAAGAGGTATAGACATATAAGATGGAATGAAATAATGGCAATCACGAATAATTTACAATTGAACAGTTTAAAATCATTTGGCATGTGTGAACTAACTCCACATTAAATAATTGAAATCATGAACAATATACAATCATGAGGCATTAGACATTAATATCATCATATCCATTTTTAATTCTTCATGAACACATGTATATATAATGCCAAGAAAAAAAGTAGGTGTTGGAGCAATCTAAAAAAATGTACAAGCTATAGCAGTAATTTAATCATGAATGGTAATTTTGGAAGAGAGAAACAATATATGAAAACAAAATTCTGAACTACCTATCTTTATAATCATCAATGGTGATTTGGCCAGAGAGAAACCATATGTGAACTATCAGAACACATGATGTGAGTACCAACATTAGAACAATATGTAAATATTATAAAAACAAAACAATTTCAAACATCGATATCAACTGTATGTTGGTGATAAAACCAAGGCTAACCTTGCCAACGTTTAACATGTAGCTTGGCTAACCTTGCCAATATTTACATATGAAGACTTAAACTAAAATTAAATAAACTATAGATTTCCAAACTTCATTTCAATATAATTGAATCGCTCCTCTTCAATCATTCTCATAAACCCTTTAGCTCTTTCAGGTTCAACCATAAAAGTGTCAATGCCTTCAGCATAGTACCTCGACTCAAATCAGGGATGGCTTTGAGGGCCTCATACACACTATCTAAAACATTATTTAAATCAGATTTATCCACTTTGATAATTTGAGGCATATTGAGGCCCTCATGTAGTTTTTTTCATAGTTTCATAGATCACATCCAACGAACCAGCCATGCTTGCCTTCCTCCTCTTTCCCCTCCTTGATGATGGTGTTGAAGGATTTTACTTGCCGCTTGTACTAGATTGATTGGAATGATTAAAGTCATCATCCAAATCAATTGTAGTCTCAAGAGGTGTATTGATAGAGATGTTCTCATCATAATCCGGATGGAGACCCTCATCCATATGGTGCCCTTCTTATGTCTCTTGATTCATTGTAGCTATGGTACCTTCAGCTATGTCATTACCCACAATAAACGCTAAGTTATTGTAGTATTGGAAGGGTTGTCTCTTATATAGTTTGGCATTTTTGAATTCATTTCTCTGCTTGTTGGCATAATGAATGAATTAGATGTTTGTCTTTCATTACGAACTTAATAAGAAGGCAATTTTATTTAGATCAACAGATTAGAAAGAGCATGTTACCTTCAAAAGATCGTCCTAGATACTGTCATCAACATCCACACATTGAGTACTCTCATTCCATGCAAAACCACTCATATTTCTCAACTCTCTCATAAATCTAAAACCTTGCTTCCATGTTTTCAGGTTGTTCTTGAAATTTTCCTTTGATAGATTGAGGTTCATCTCCCCATTCAACTTCCTCTCAATGGAAGTCCACGCTTCTTTTTTGAAGCCCCCTTCACCTTTTCTTCCTAGCTAAACTTGCTCATGGAGCAAGTCTAGAAACTTTCATTCTATTTCTCTTGTCCACATAACCTTCCTCAAAGAAGAAGATACCTGGCTCACTTGAACCTCATCATACATTATCATCATGAGTTTTCTGAATGACATAACCTATAACAGTTGTTATCAGTGATAATTGTAGTGATTATACACTATATACACAAGATGAATTTAGTTCAAGAGCTTCATAAACCCTAAGCAAAACACTTTTTGTTAAGGAATCAACACAAAAATAGAAAATCCAAGGAAGCAATATGACAACCATAAATCTATGAAGATATTTATCCATCGTACAAAAAAGATTTAATTGTATTTCTTATTGCAATATTGAGTAGAATTTATAAGGGTTGAATGACCTGGCCTTTTGATTGGTGAAGAGCCGGCTGATAATAGCTGGATTTATATATTGGAAAAGGATCGATTAATTAACAGAAATGTACATGTCAAAACTCAATAAAATTATAACTCAATAAAACTCAAAAGTACCAATAACTCAATAAAACTATATATATACAATAAATAAATCAAGTATATGTCACATCAATTAAAATTCTACAAAATCACACTAAGAACTATCATCGGAAAAAAAATGGAACTATAAATGGAATACACCAAGGAGTATCATTAGAAAAATAGATTGCATGCTTCATTTGTTTCAAATAATTTTCTATATGTGAACTATTAGAATACATGATTTGAGTATAACCATTAGAACAATATAATTAATCTTCATCACTTGGTACTCCTTTGTGTATTCAATTTATATTTCCTAATCCAACAGGGCTAACAATTTCAAGTGGCATAGACAATAACCAACTAGGAATGAAGATACAAACAAAAGAACAATGAAACCATCATGTATATCACTGTATCTACATTCAAGTACATTTTAGAACTAAGAAAGTTACCCTAAAACTACAACTTGACATCTGTAGTCTTCCCACATCCTACTTGCTATATCATCTCGAAACTTCCCCCAATCATCCCTATCACACTGAATCAACCCATATGTCTCAAGCATTGGTACATTTATCCCATCACGATCATCTTCCTTTTCAAATTATACTTTGGATGGAATGTCGTCCTCTATAGTAATGAAGTTGTGTAGTATGCAACATGCTAAAACAATATGTTCTTGTGTCATGATTGGATAAGACGTTGCATGCCTCAGGATAGGAAAATGTTGCTTCAAAATCTCAAAGGTACGCTCTATTGCATTTCTATGTGAGGAGTGTCGATGGTTAAATAACTCTTGTGGACTGTATATTAGATTTTCTCTTGAAAATTCCTTCAGGTGGTAATGTGTACACTGATAAGGAGTGAGAAATCTTGGTACATTTAGATATCCAACATCGACTAAATAATATTTTCCTACCCCAAAAAAGTATATTGTTAAAATTGTTAGAGTAATAAGTTATTTCACTTATTAATTAAATCATTTTGATTTAATTATTAAGACACTTATTATCTCTATTTTACTTAAGCTAAACTTTTTGCATATATTAATTAATTCTTTTATTAATTATTATCATACAACCTAGACTTTTCCCTTTTAGGGTTATGATCTCCTTTTATAAGGATTGATCTCTTTGTATTTTATCATTGCCTCATTAAGTAAATTATCTGAGGATGCTATTGTATTGAGGGTTTTCTCTCCATTTTTTTCTCAAGATATTTCCTCTTTCATTGATTTGTTATTTTTGGCCTCCATAGCTTTTCTCTCTTTCTGTGACAGATTTGCATGCAGATGATTCTTGGGAGTTATAGGGTTGAGTTTTCATCAACTCAAATATGGTATCAGAGCTCCAGAGATTCATGCACTTATTATCTCCATGAGAGATTTGGCCTTCTTCTTCAGATTTGTGTTATTCAAGAGGTTTTCTATTTCAGTTTTTTGTGGATTTGGGGGGAGTTTGTTTTTGGTGCACTTTGGGCTTAAATGAATCTCGCGGTTGCATTGAAAAGGCCCCAAAACCCCTAGTTTCATATAAGGCACGTCTAATTTGGACATAATTACATTCCAAGGAATTTTTTTTTTTGCATGTACGACCTATTTTGGGAACGTTTTTTGAGGCAGCAAAAACGTGGAAATTTTTTTTAAAAAAATTGTTGGTCACTCCGCCAATTTTGGCCAAAATTTTGGTCTTGCCGCCAGATTTAGTGGAGCTCTGTCAGATTTAGTAGAAATTTTTTTGGGTTCTTATTGTTTTAGCACAATCATCAGTTTTTCACCCATATCTTGAACAAATGGAGGCTTTTTCTACCAAACGAGATATCGTTGGAAAGCTGGTTTCGAGCCCGGTCTAATTTTCCAGGTTTGGTTTCCTGATTTTACCATGTTGCATGTTTTTTTATAGTAAAAGTCAAGGTTCCTGATGTAAGGAGGGTATGGAGAACAGGGGCCCAAGGCACTCCCAATTATTCAAGCCACCTTGCAGAACAACACAGAAGAAGAAAACACAAGAAGGAGAGGAGAAAATGCATATACTTATCATTAATTGATCAAAATCAATACATGCAGGGCTATAAGGCCTTCCCAGTTTCAACCATATACATTTAAATGAATTACAGAATGATCTTCATACATGTGAGGTCATAGACCTTCCATCCAAATATCCTAACACTAAATCTTCTATCTCAAACTGATACCAAAAACTCCTCCTCACTGATGTCCTAAATCTAAGAACATAAACCAAATATATATAAGAGTCTAGCAAAGAGGTCGGCACTCAAATCCAAAAGAAAGAACCAGATTTAGGTTGACACACATCCCAATAAAGGACCCCACATTAATTACACAATGAAAATTAAATGTAGAAGTCGACCAGACTAGGATAAACAACTTGGTAAGAAGATAAGCGAGCAATAGGAAGAACTCGGTAAGAATGTAACCGAGCATCATAAACATCCTCGGTGAAAGAAGAAACTGAGAAACCAACATACACTAAGACCTGTCAGTAAAGAAAGACAAAATATTTAACTGAGCAACAACAGTTATCGAGCACTTTACCAAGAAGCCTCAAACAAGCTACAAAACAAAAGAAAACATATTTTTGGTTGAATAGGATTGCCAAGAACCCAAGATTATCCTACATCAGACACGTGGGGTTAAAATAAAAGATTCCCCAAATTATGTGTCAAGTCCAACCTAAAATGAATCCAACTTAGATTGAGAAACCCAAGATGAGTCCTCAATCGGTCGATTCTTCTATTTTATCAAATAATCCATGTATTCCTTTCCTCTTGTACTTCTGCCAACTCTCTGTTTCAAAATCTGCTCAACTTCCTCTCTTTGTTTATTAGGATAATCATTCAGTACTATCACTTCTTAATCAGGTTCATGATATTCATACAAGTTTAAAATATTTAATATAGGTGATATATCCATGTCATCAAGTAATTCCACTTCGTAAGCATTTCCACTGTCAAATCTTCTCAGTATGTTGAAAGGACCAAATTTCTTCATCTTCAATTTTCCATAAGTTCCAATAGGAAATCTACCTTTCTTCAAATGAACCATTACTACATCAAAAACTTCAAAAGTTTTATGTCTCCTTGATCTATCTGCACTATCCTTGTATTTCTGATTGCTTTGCTCCAATTTATTTTTTACATCCTCATGCAACGTCTTCATGAACCTAGCAAAATTTTCTGCTTCAGTGCTCCTTTTATTTTCTCTAGCAATATCTCTCAAGTCTTATATACCTCTCGGTTGTGTGCCTTGAACAATCTCAAAAGGTGTCTTTCCAGTACTTCTATTTACTAAACTATTGCATGAAAACTCTTCTTGTGCCAACATCAAATCCCAGTTACTTGGTGTGTCTCCAACTAAACATCTTAACAAGTTAGAGAAACTTTGGTTTACAACATCTATTTGTCCATCAGTCTATGGATGAAATGTAGAACTATACTTCAACTTGGTATCCAATTTCTTCAAAAGTGTTTTCCAAAAGTAGCTAAGAAACTTACTATCTCAGTCAGAGATAATACTCTTTGGTAATCCATGCAATTTGATAATTTCCTTAAATAAAATATTTACTATATGTATTGTATCTGATATTTTTCTACATGGTATGAAATGTGTCATTTTAGAAAATCTATCCACAACAAAAAATATGGAATCATTACCTCTTGTTGTCCTCGGTAAGCCAAGAACAAAATCCCTATTGATATCATTCCAAGGTTTCTTAGGAACAGTAATCAGTGTATACAAACCAGTATTCTGACTTACTACTTTTGCAACTTGACAAACTGCACAACTTTTCACAAATTTATGAACATCTTTATACAACTAAGGGCAAAAATACCTTTCCTTAAGCAAACTCAATGTTTTATCAATACCAAAATATCTAGCCAAACCACTACTATGTTTCTCCTTTATAAAATTAGTTCTCATTGATCCTCTCAGTATGCACAACTGAATACCTTTGAACAACATATCTTCCTGAATGAAATAGTATTCATACTTACTTGATTGATTTGGAATAGGCGCTTTGCACACTCTCCACTACTCAGAAAAATTAGGATTTTTTTTCATACAAATGATTCATGTCTTCAAAACCAAGAACCTCAATTCTCATTTCAGCCAACAAAGATCTTCTTCTACTCAATGCATCAGCAACTCAGTTAGAAACTCCACTCTTATGATTTATCACAAATGTGAAATTGTTCAAATACTCTACCCATTTCATATGTCCCTGATTTAACTTATTATGACTACCCAAATATTGTAAAGACTTATGATCAGTATACAACACAAATTCACTCGACATCAAGTAATATCTCCATTTCTTCAAAGCTTGAACAATAGCATAGAAATCTTGATCATAGACATAATATTTCTTTTTAGCATCATTCAACTTTTCACTAAAGAAAGCAACATGTTTACCTTATTGAGTCAACACAGCTCCTATTGCACTTCCACTTGCATCACATTCAACTTGAAATACCTTATTGAAATCAAGTAAGGCTAACACAGGTAGTTCAACAACCTTCTACTTCAAAGTCTCAAAACTCTTATCAGCTCCATGTGTCCATTTGAATTCTTTTTTTTCTTTGTATTATCTTAAAATGGAAGCACTTCTATTTTGGTAGGTTTAGCACCCTCATTTAGTACACTTGCATATTAGATTTGCATTTTAGGATGCATCTGCACTTAATTCTCCATTTCTAGGTGAAACTAGGGTCAAGATCCTATGGATCCTCCTTAATTTTATTCTTTGTGGCTTTATTTTTATGTAGAACCTATGTATTATCTCTCCTAATCTTCATCATACCTCCTCTGTTCCTCTCCCCAGCACTCTGGTGTGTTTTCTTACCTTCCTAGGTCCCCGAATGACATGGGAATCTTGCAGATTTCTTAAGGTGACTTGCCTGAAACTTCAGGTCAGGGTTGAAGTTGATTCTAACCTAGGTCAGAATCAATGTCAACCTTGACCTAGGTCAAGGTTGAGGTTGATTTTTACCCTTTTCAGGTGTTGGTCCCTGCTTTCAGATCCGGATCTTATCAGGGTTCCAAACTTAAAAATAGGTCTCTAGGTCTGGGTGCATAAGTGTTTTCTCTGATATTCAAATTAATATATCCCCTCCTTGGTTGGTGATTGTAATTGGACCATAATTCAAGGAAAAATTTGAATTTAGGTCGCTTGCATTGCCCTAGGAGGTCTATATTGAGATCTCTATATAAACACTCTCTTTTGCCTTCATTCTTCATGAAAGAAAATTATGAGATGACATAATGAAATTATGATTATGACATCATGATGATGATGATGATGATGATGATGGAAGAATGCAAGAGGATGATATAGAAGGACAAGATATGATGATTCCTTAATACATACAAGCATTTTATGGATCTTCATTGGAGAAAGAAAGAGTTCTTCCTTCCTTCCTTCTTCTTGGATCTACCATTTTCAACATTCAAGCATTCAAAAGATACTATCATGGGGTAGCAACTATGGATTGTGAGTTTGGTAGGAATACTTTAGCCTTGGGGGCTTGGTATGCTTTCTTTATCATATTCAAATCTATGCATTGCTCTCTCATTTCAAATTCATGTGAGGGTTTCAATCTAGAGGATTAGATCTTGGAATTATACATTCAAATCTCTTTCTAAGAGGAACACACACATACATTCTATTACATTCGGCTATTCATGGAGGTGGAAACCACAAAACTGGGGGTTTGACTAAGGAAAAACCCTATATAGCCACCGCAAAACCCCCTTTTTCAAATATTTGTAGGTGATGTTTCGGGAGTTGCAGGCTAGAATCAGACATTCTAGGTCAGAATCAACATTCTATTCAGCGTTAGAATCGACATTTTCTTCTAGGTTGGAATCGGCAATTCTGGGTCAGAATCTGAAATTTTGGGTCAAAGGTGACATTCATTTTTGGGTCAAAATTGGAACTGAGCCAAATCGGAAAAATATTTCTGGGTTTTCTTTGTCTCTGCATTTCTATTTAACATTCAGTTGCAGATTTTCTAGAAACTCAATATAGGCATCAAAAAAGGGGTATTTCCAGATCTGCTATGATGTGAGGTATGTATTTTACTCCATTATTCTTTGCAAACATTTCCAGCTTTACATTCCTTATCATAACAATTAAATGTAACTGGTAGAATATGGTATAGGATCTCTTTTATATGCAAATACCCATTATTAAAACCCTATTTAAAAGACCATCCAATTTATCCCTTTATATTTTGGTGAGCCCGTGATAGAAAACTCTTTCTTTTTGGTGTTAGATTTACATTTTATATTAGATCTTGCATGAATATAGAAGTAGATTTATTTTTTCCTCTTGCATTTATATTTCAAAAATATATGAAAATTACAAAATTTCTTTAAAAACACAAAAAAATTTACATGCTTGTAGTTTTACTTTATGTTCAACATGTATGACTTTTGTTTTGAATACTTTAATGAATCTTTTATTGCAGAAAAGGATAGATCCCTTAATGAGGTACATGGAAGTGAGAATGAAAATGGTTCAAATGAGATCTCCATGGATCCTATTCCTATTTCATCCTCCCCCACAACCTTTCCAATTGACCTTTACCATAGGGTGTGTGCATGGTTACCTTTATGTTCCACTATTTGCAACATTGATGCACCTATAATGTTATATCCTAAACCTTTGATGATGGTAAAATGATGTCCTTGAATAACTATTAAGGGTACACCTAGAGATCCTTTGGATTTCTTTAATAAAACGGATTATTTTTAACATGCTTATTGTACATAGAATAATCCTCAACCTATTGTTCCAACTTGTTTACCTCCTTCTCAATCCATGCTTCCTCAATCACCTAGGTTACCTTCTTCCTTTAAGGAGTATGACTTAGTTGAGAAATTACACGCTACTCCAGCTAAGATATCTTTATGGGAATTGCTTTAAACTTTTCCTACATATCATGAGGGTTTGCAAAAATATTTATCTACTCTTCTTGCTCCGCCTCCTAACCAAGAGAATATCAATTCAGTTTTGGAGTGCATGCATACTATGCCTTCTGTACCTCTTATTGTTTTTATCGATGATGATTTACCTTCTGTTGAGGTGCAGAATCAATATGATGCTCTTATGGTTGCTATTTCTATTAATCAGAGTATCATTTGTAGAACATTAATTGATAATGGATCTAGGCTTAATGTTTGTAGCATGGATATGCTTAAGGAAATTAAGGCCGATCTTACAACTATTCAACTAGATAATATCCCTATTCGTGGATTTGATTATATCGCAAAGAAAACTTAGGGCATTACGCTACCTATTAAGGTTGGTCCATTTCCTCTCAATACACCTATTCATGTTATGCCTGGACCTCTCAATTATAACCTTCTATTAGGAAGACCTTGGTTACATAATATGCATGTAGTTCCTTCTACTCTTCATCGTAAGGTTAGGTTTATTTATAACAATTTTATGTATACACTACATGCGGATGATGCGCCGAATCCTTGCCTAAATGCAGAATATGCTAAGGTTTCTAAACCTATACAACCAAGTAAGGAACCTGAGAAACCACCTGAAGTTAAACAAGCTGAAACTCCATCTTCTTCTTTGACTGGAGATGATTGGGGAACATTGGACTTTAATCCTTCTTTTATGGGAGAATATAAAGTTTCTGATTAAGAATTTATGAAACAACAAAGTGGGTTTGAAAAACAAGGTTTTACTCCTTCCCCACTTTCTAAGGAATTAAAAAGTAACTTTGTTGCTGCTTCACTTGAAGATACAATTGAGACAATAAAAATAGATTGCTATGACATTGTGACATATGCCACTCCTTTAATTGAATTTGATATGGCCGATAGATATGGTTCTGGTTATCATCTACTCAAGAAATCAGGATTCAACATGAAAGAATGTGGTAAATATGAACAAGGATACAAGTGCCCTTGGACACCGAAGTTTATGATTATACTTATGGGTTAGGATTCAATCCTTATAAACCACCTTGGATTTTCCTCTTAATGTCAATCACATCTATCATGGACATTTGATTTTGGTTAATCCACTTCTCCTTGACATGGATCATAAACCTAGTTTGGATATTTTTCCTGAGGATGAAGCCCTAGCAGATTTTTTAGGGGCTTATCGGGATCTACCTATGTTTCATCATAAAAGAAGAAAGCCCTATTGTTTGAATAATGAAGCCTATTTTGGAGAACATGATGTACAATATATTTCTCCTTTTCCAATGGATTGTCCCATGCAAATTAATTTATTAATAACTGAGACTATTGAAGTTCAAGTGGATGTGAATGATTCTGAAAAAACAATCAAAATTGGGAAATGTTTGAATCAAGAAGAACATGATTAGTTGGTTTCCCTCTTTCTTGAATATAAGGATATATTTACTTAGACATATTTGGATATGCCAGGTATAGATCCTAAGATTTTTACTCACAATATTGTTCTCAAAACTAATGCTACACCTGTGAAACATAAAATTCAAAAGATGAATCCTAGCATTGCCTTATTAATTAAAGCCAAAATTGAAAAATTATTAGGTGCTGGGTTCATCAGCTCTATTGATTACTCTGAATGGATTTCCAATATTGTGGTTGTTTCTAAAGGAGAAAATAAGATAAGGATGTGCACTGACTTTCGAGATTTAAATAAGGCATCCTTAAAAGATGATTTCTCGTTACCTAATATTGATATGATTGTGGATTCGATAGAAGGTCATGCTTTATTATCTTTTATGGACAGTTTTTCAGGTTATAATCAAATCTTTATTCCTATCAAAGACCAACTTAAGACCGCATTTATACTACCTTGGGGAACATTTTGTTGGGTCATGATGCCCTTTCAATTAAGAAATGTGGGAGCAACTTATCAGCGTGCTATGACTTTGATTTTCATGATTACATTCATAAGATTCTCGAAGATTATGTGGATGATATCTTGGCAAAATCTATACAAAGAGAAGATCATGTTTTTATTTTACAACAAATATTTAAAAGAATTAAGAGTTATAAGATGAGATTGAATCCTAAGAAATGTGCCTTTGGAGTTGATTCTGGTAAATTATTAGGATTTATAATCTGTAAGCAAGGCATATAGGTTGATAATGAAAATATTGATGCTATTATTAACATGCCTCATCCTAAGAATATTTCTCAATTATGCATTTTACATGGAAAAATACAAGCCATTCATCTCTTTGTTTCTAACTTAGCCGATAGAACTGTTGCTTTCACTTCCTTTCTTAGAAAAGATACCATTTTTTCTTGGAAGAAGGAATGTAAACAATGCTTTGAACAATTTAAGGAGTATCTTGCTAATCCTCCTATTTTGCAACCTGATTTTTTAATAGACCCTTTTATCTATATACTTCCACTACTCTGAATGTCGTGAGTGCATTGTTGGCTCAAAATGATAGTGAAGGTAAGGAAAGACTAGCGTACTACATTAGTCAGACTTTACTTGATTATGAAACAAGATATACCAATTTGGAAAGACAATGATTGGCTTTAGTTTATGCTTGTCAAAAACTCAGGCATTACCTATTGAATGTTGAGGTCAATGTGATTGTTAAATTTGATCCTCTAAAACACCTTTTCTCAAAGACTGATCTCTCTGGCCGTCTGGCAAAGTGGGTGATGTTACTTACAGAATTCAATATTAATTTCATTCCTCAAAAGTCAATTAAAGGATAAGAATTAACTAATTATGTAGCTGAAGCTCCTTGTCCTCATTCTGATACAAGCATTACCTCAATAGAATTCCCTGACAAGATCATTCTAGCTATTAAGCAAGAGGATGTTTGGGAATTATATTTTGACGGTTCTAGATATAAGACATGTTCTGGTGTTGGCATTATCTTTGTTCCTCCTAAAAAGAAACTGATCCCTATATCGTATAAATTAACCTTTCCTTGTACTAATAATATTCTGGAGTATGAAGCTCTTATAGCTGGCTTACAAGAAGTTTCATCCCTTCATATTAAAAACTTGGAAATCTATGGGGATTTGTAATTGATTGTTGATTGTTGAACAAATCAAACGAGGTTATCAGACTAAGAACAATAAAATGACACAATATAGAGATTTGGCTCTTGATATTCTTTCACAATTCTCTTCTTATACGATTCAGACTTTACTTAGGAAAGATAATCGACATGTGAATGCCATGGCAAGCACAACTTCTTTGGTTTGTCTCGATAATAATGCCGAATAATTTAAATCTATTATACATACTCTTAAACACCCTGCAATTTCTAATAAGATTACTACTGATTGTTTTAACTTGCATTTGGATGAATGGTATTCTCATATCTTCGGGTAAGTGCAAAAAGTTGGGTATCAATTTGGAAGAAGTCTTGTGGACTTGAAAACTGCCGCTAGAAATGGACACCTATTTTGAAAAAAATTGGGCACTTATCTTAGGCTCGGACACCTGATCCAAAATTCAAAAAATGGGTGCCGGTTGTTTTTCAAAACGGGTGCCCATTTTTTAATTTTTTAATTTTTTTTTGTTTTTAAGAAACTCATTTTACATGCCGATTTATTATATTTCAGAAATGGGTACACGGTTTTAAACGTCTGCCCATTTTTTAAATTTTGAATTTACAAGACCACCCTTTGCATTGGATTTTGGTTCGGGACAGGTTTGGTGGGACCAAGCCTATGCTTTGACCTCTAAAATAATGGCAAAGGCATTTGAATACCAGATTTCTATCTTGCCGTAATTTTTTGAGGGTCTTCCTAATCAAATTTTTTGACAAAATGAAAACCCATTAGAGCTCTTATTGTCTAGATTTCAAAAATATAAATTTTATAGTGATATGATAAATTTTACTATTTTACAATATTTATTAATCAAAAGTAGTACCTAAACTTAAAATAGTAAGGTTCACTAAAACTTTAATAACTTTTTTGATTTTATGTTTTTGAAAAATTGAATTATATGAGCCCAATCTACATAGAATTTTCTTCAAAATAAAAATAAAATTCCAAAAAAGTGAAATTTTCATCAAATTATGGTTGTCGTATACAAGAGGTTTTGAAAATGTACTTTGTAGTCAATTAAAAATTAATTAAAAAAAATATATTCAATTAAAAAAATAGAAAAAATATTCTGACCAATATTTGATGTGTTAGGTACCTTCTCCCAGAAGGATTTAGAAATATTCATTTATTTACTTCAAAATAGGGTGGTCGTAAACATGTGGGGTATGGTCCTGAAACATGCATTTTTAAAAAGGGGTTTTTAAACATTCATACTAAAATATATTTGCTACCATGTGGGTATTCAAATAAATTACATATTGTAAATCTAGACTATGAGAACTACATTTTCTATTAGTGGATTGTTTTGAGATTCAATCTGTAAGTGCCTAAAATTATGACATCAATTGAAATTTTTTTTGAAAAATAGGGAAAACACTTCCACTTTTTGCCCAAAAGTGGGACTCAAGTTCTTGCAGCCATCCCTTCCATTTTTTGAAAGATAGTACTTTTCCAGAATCAACAACAAGGAACATGCGTAATCATATTAGGAAGATTGCAACACGTTATATCATTTTGGGAGATACGCTTTACAAACGCTCTTATAATGGTTTGCTGTTAAGATGTCTCGATAGAACCAAAATTCCGATAGCTTTAGCAGAAGCTCATTCTGGTTCTTGTGGATGATATTTTTGTGGGAAGTCTTTATTCAATAAACTTATTAGAATGGGATATTATTTCCAAATAATGGAACAATATTCTTTTACGTTTGTTAAGAAGTGTCTTTAGTGTCAGCAACATGGTAATTTAATTCATGCTCCTGCTCGTGAGCTTCGTAATCAAGTTGCTTCATGGCCTTTTGGTATTTGGGGTTTTGATCTTATTGGAAAAATCTAACCAACTTCTTCTCAAGGACATACATACATCTTGACAGTTATAGATTACTTTACGACGTGGGTGGAAGCTATTCCTCTATGTTCTACTACCATGGATGTTATTTATGATTTCATCCTTAGTCATATAGCATGATTTGGTATTCCTTCAATGATAGTTCAGATAATGGAACTTCTTTCAAGAATAAAAAAGTCACAAAATTCTTGGAGAAATATCGTATTTAGTATAGATTTTCTACTCCCTAGTATCCTCAATCTAATGGCCAAGTTGAAGCATCGAATAAAGTTATTGAGAAAATCTTAAGGAAAATAGTTAATAAGCATGCGAAAGATTGGCATACCCAACTTACTTATGCTTTATGGGCTTATAGGACTAGTGTCTGTATTGCCATGGGTACTTCTCCTTATAATCTTGTTTATGGTACTGATGCTATTATGCCCTTAGAATTAGAAATACCTTGTTTGCGTGTTTCATTTTATGGGATAATCGACAAGGATACTTTTCGGGAACAATGATTACAGGAATTAGAAATGTTGGATGAACAATGAATAAATTCTTTGGAACATATAAAGGCTTATCATAAATCACTTCATAAATAGTATAATTATAAGGTAATTGAATGGTCATTTTTGGTGGGTGATTTAGTCTTGTATGAAAATCAAAGGAATGTGAATGCTTTACCTGGTGAAAAAGGGAAGTTTATCCCTAATTCACTTGGACCTTTCATAGTAATTGAGGGCTTTGCTTCAGGTGCTTATAAGACTTTTGGTATGAATGGTTTCCCTCTTAAGGAACCTATTAATATTATGCATCTAAAACATTATTATCCCTAATACATCATTCTTTCTTTGTGTACTTATGTATTCCTTATAGAGTAATTATGTCTATTTTATAGATTATGTGATTTGAATACATTCATACATGATTCCGTTCCTCCTTTCTATTAAGTTTTATGTATTGGTGAAAAATACATTAATCAATCATAGAACTAACTAGGTAAAGAAAATTTTTCATATATAAACTTCTATGAGTTTGATACATGTATGGCACATGTGCCCTATCTATCAATCTCTATCTCTACGCTCTAAGGGTCGATGGCTCCCATCTCTCTTTGTTCTAGAGGCTAAAAATGAGGTTGTTAAATAAGAATTTGAAGAAACAAAATTAAATGACAAGGAAGGAGTAGAAAATGAATCATTAGAAGTAAAATAAACTTTTCATGTCATAGAAATGATAAGAACTAAATCTGCAGCAAAGATGCTGACAAAATACTACCCACAAGATCATATTATTGGAGAAAAAGGAGAAGATATACAAATAAGAAGAAGGGCTTAAAACCTAGGTGAGAAAGAAAATCTATGTTTATTATATAAAATAGAACCCAAGACCTATGTTTAAGATAGTAAATATTGTTTCTGGATTAAGGCAATGGAAGAGGAACTAACAAAAATTGAAAAGAATAAAACTTGAGAGTTTGTTCCCAGACCTGAAAATAAGAATGTAATAGGTGACAAATGGGTCTTTAGTAATAAATTGGATGAGAATGGAAAGATAGAAAGGAATAAAGCTAGATTAGTTTGTAAGGGATATTCTCAAATAGAAGGTGTTGATTTTGGTGAAAGATTTGCACTTGTGGATAGGCTTGAGGCTATTAGAATATTTATAGCATTTTCGACTTAAAAATGATTTAAAATGTATCAAATGGATGTAAAAACAATATTTTAAAAATGTTAGCTTAATGAAGAGGTATACATGGAACAACTTGAAGGGTTTAAGAACAAAGAGTATCCTAATTATGTCTACAGGTTAAAGAAGGCTCTCTATGGCTTAAAGAAAGCACCTAGAGAATGGTACTCTAGGTTAGATAGGTATCCTGTGACAAATGGATTTACTAGAGGTGGTGTTGGAAAACATTTATATGTAAAGGTTGAAGGTGTTGATGTTCTTGTGATAATTTGTATGTTGATGATATTGTATTTGGTTCCAATGATGATGACTTAAGTCAAAATCTCTCAAAACTAATGCAATCTGAATTTGAGATGTCATTTCTTGGAGCCCTATCATTTTTTCTTGGATTGCAGATTTCATAGATGGAGAAAGGAGTCTTCTTATCTCAAACAAAGAATAACAAATAGATTCTTAAAAAGTTTATTATGACATATTGTAAACCAATGGGAACACCAATGGTAATAGGTTGAAAAATTAGTAAGTCAGATAATTCTCCTGATGTAGATCAAACAAGGTATAGGTCAATGATTGGAAGTCTTCTTTATCTTATAGCTTCAAGGCCTGAAATAATTTAGGTTGTGTGTCTTTTTTCTTGGTTTCAATCCTCACCTAAAGAGTCTCATGTTAATGTTGTTAAAAACATATTTAGATACATCAAGAGAACTTTGGAGTATGGTTTGTGGTATCTAAGGTATGATACTTTCACTCTTACTTATTATATTGACTCAGATTAGGGAGGATGTCTTGTTGATATGAAGAGTACTTCAGGAGAAACATTCTTCTTGGGGCATAAACTTGTGTGTTGGCATAGAAAGAAGAAAGACACTACCACACTCCACAATTGAGGCCAAATATATTGTTGCATGTTCTTGTTGTCAAAAAGTTCTTTGGATGGTGCAAACATTGTTTTATATGAAGGTGAATGTTTCTAAACTAGTCTCTATCTTTTGTGATAACACCAGTACCATTAGAATTTCAAAAAATATGGTCATTCAATCTCCCACAAAACATATTGATTTTTGTTATCATTTTCTCAAAGAGCATATCTTAAATAGTAAAGTCATTTGAATATGTTTCTTTTGTTGACCAGTTGGTAGATATTTTTACTAAAGCTTTGCCCAGGGATCTTTTTGAAGGATTAAGGCATATGTTGGGGGTCACATCCCTCTCTTCCTTCCCTTATTTTCTTAGTCACATGAACAAGTTTCAGGGGGAGTCTCCATGTTATTCTTTTTGTTACATCTGAAACCTTATAATGTCCCCATTGTCATTGATGTAAAAGGGGGAGATCAGAAGCATGAAAGATATCCAGTTTAAAGTTTGTGAAGGTGAGATAGAAGTTAGAGTCATTGATTGATTATATTTGATATGGGGAGCATTTCTGCAGGTATTGACATCAATTCCAAAGGGTCAGTTTGTTGAGCCTTCAGTTTTTGTCACTGAAGTCAATCGTAATATGTCAATTAGAAAAGTATTTGTTAATGACTTATCTTGATAACATATTTTCTTATGAATCTTGATAACATATTTCCTCAAGAAGATATATATACAAGGAGACATATATAAGGTTGGTCATACTTAGTGACAATGTATGAAGACTAAAAATTTCAAGTTACTGGAAGTGACATTCATCACATAGTAATAATCATATTTGGAGTCCAAACCTATGAATACTATAGAGATTTTTGTTCTCATATGTAATAGTCTGATCATAAAACCATTCTATATTTTATACATTTAAGAGTATGTACGTCTGGTAAATGCAATTTTATTCTTGTCACTCGGGCAAAAAGAGTCTTATGTATGGCGATAGGAGCTTTGTGTGATGACACAAATATGAAAATAATGACAAATTGAAAAACAACGGGTTCATGATAATGGTATTAGTTAATGAAAGATTAGTATATTAATAAACATTAAATTTTTGTTATTGATCAATCTTCAAAGAAATGTTCTTTGTATCAAAACTTCAAAATTTGTGTAATATAACTTAAAAGACAGCTAATTTCTCATCCTTAATGGTCTACAAATTACTTTGTTGAGTATTAGTTAGTGCAAAATATTCTTAATATGATTGGATGTATTATCTTGCTCGAAAAAGTAAACTAAAATAAAAAAGAAGGAATCAGATAGAACAATTTAAAAACCAAGAATTCGTTACATACCTTGGAATCGAGTTTACAAACCGATTATACATTCCTTTTGGTTGCATAACTGTTGGAGGCTATCGATGATCGGTAATCTCAAAGAGATGTCTTATTGATAAGCATCGAGTTGAATATAAGACAAGTTATTTTTGAAATAAGAAGAAGATATTTAACTGTAAGTTACATATCGCAGTTATATAACAAATTGATAATTGACTTAACAATGAGAGTCTTTGATAGAAGCATGATCAAGTGAAAGTGCAGTAAATAGAGAATAGACAGATCACATTTAGAGTGAAAATAAAAAGATCCTGGTGATAGAGGAAATATATTGGCTTTGAAGAAAAAGGTCGATCACATTGAGAGAATATTGAGGGTTTCTCTCTAAAAAAGTGACAGTAAATAGTCTAAATTTACATCTTTGTATTTATTCTTTAAAATTTTTTCTGTCACAATTACATTTCTAATTTGTATATGGAAATGTGAAGTAGAATGATACTTTAAAAAGAATGTTCACTACACATACTAGTCAAGTCAGGACTTAATAATTAATCTCAACTAGTAATGATCTCAATGTATATTAGATTAGTAAGAGTTTATATCATGATTTATTTTAAAAAAAATTCATAATCTGATAGTAGTGTTAATTTCAGAACAAAGGAATTTTTTATTATATTTAAATGTTTCTAACTTATTATTTTGAACTATATACAGACAAGTCTAATAATCAATTTGTTGAATTTTCTACAGTAAATGCAAAGAAGAGATTGAAAGGATCTCAAAAAGTTGAGTAGTGTGAAGAGAATGACATGAGATATTATTGTGTGACAAATGCAATGTATTGTAATAAAGTGTCCCTTTGATTCAAATTTATTATTTATATTCAAACTGAAGTGGGTGCTTCAAGATTGTAAGGGATTGTTGTTCCTTGGTGTAGGTGCTCCTAAAAGTGTAACATGGGTGGGTTCTTCCTAGAGTGGGTTCTCTAAACATTTTCCTATAAGGTTCAATAAAAGACAAATTGAAAGTGTTTTTCATCCTTAAGGGTTTCCCACTATAAACATTGTGTCAAGAAACTTTGTGGATTGTGTTTCTTATTTATTATCTCATCTTTCCATTATTATATACATCTTCAAGTTTGAGTTAGTTTAGAGTTTCTTTTGGTTTAGAGGTGTATCATTGACTCACAACCCCTCTCAATGAATTTAGTATTCCAACACAAATTACTATCAGCAGTACCTTTACTAAAACCAAGTATCAATAAATACTTATATGACCTCATCTATACTAGGTTCTAGGTGCTTGTATCAATCCATAAAGTTCTTTATTCAATTTGCAAACCATATCATCTTCATCTGTCAAAGGAAAACCATATGGTTTCTCAATGTAGACTTCCTCTTACAACTCTCAATTCAATAATGCAGACTTAACATCCATCTGATATACCTTGAAATCTCTGAAAGTAGCATATGCAAGAAACATCCTAATAGATTTAATTCTAGAAACAATAGCAAAGGTATCCTCAAAATAAATTCCTTTTATATGTGAGTATCCCTTGCAAACAAGTTTGGCTTTATTCCGAACCACTTCACCTTCTTCATTCAATTTATTTATATGCATACCCATTTAGTACCAATCACATTTTTGTCTTTAGGTCAGGGAACAAGAATCCATGTTTTATTTTTCTCAATCTGTTCCAATTCTTCTTCCATTGCTTTAACACAAGTTTCATCTTTATAGATTTCATCAACATCTTTAGGTTCAATCTTAGAAATCAAACCAATTTCACTTCTAGAAATTCTTCTTCTAGTCTGAACACCATGATTCCTATCACCAATAATATAATTTTTTGAATGATTTAACCTTGCATGCCTGGGATTCTTTGGATATTCTTTTGTATCAAACTCTTTTGTTTCCACTTCATCATCTACATCTTCTTTATTTTTTCTACCTATCCATTTTGATTTTGATTTTGATTCTGATTCTATGCTTCCATAATCTAACTTTCTTTTTCTTCAATCTTTGCCCATTCCCTAGAAAATCAAGATTTATACTTAGATGAAATTTCTCTGGAATCATATCTTTTCTTGTCCTTAGATATAGTATCTTTAAATGAAGTTTAAACTTTAGGAATACTATCACAAAATTCTCTCATTTCAAAAGCAGATGACTTACCAATCAATAAATCTCTTGCCATAGGTACCATGGTTCTTATTTCCTCAATAGAAACAACTTTGTGATTGTAAACATGAGGCAACAATCTTAAGATCTTAGAAACAATTTTATTCTCATTCAAGGTTCCTTCAACATATCTGATTGCACAAATAAGTTCAGTTATCTTATTCTCATGGGCAGTAATGTTCTCATCTCCTCTCATCTTCAATGATTCATATTTTCCTTTCAGACTTTGCATCTTAGCTTTCTTTACAAATTCATCTCCTTCATATAGTGTCTCCAATTTTTTCCATACCTGATGTGCAGCCTCTAATCCTATAATGTTTGTGTATTCAGCATCTGATAATGCACTCAACAATGCTTCTTTTTCTCTCAAACTAAAATCAAATGATTTTTTCTCATTAGCAGTTGTAGTAGAAAGATTTGTAGGAGGATTGTAATTTTTCTTTATAACATACCAATATTATTCACTAATACATATCAAGTGTGTAATCATATGATCCTTCCATAGAGCATAGTTTGTTCCATCAAATCTCAGACTCTCCTTATTAAGGTCGACATCCCAAATCTCCTCAAGTGGTTAAGCTTCAAAAAGAGGACACTAGCTTTGATACCAATTGTTAGAATTAATGTAGCCCACACAACTGACAGGGGGGTGAAACAATTGTGACAAAAAACTGAAGACCTTTAACCAAATTACCAACTTAATCTCAGATCTAAATGATAACATGAATGCAGGAACAAAATATAGTAATCAACACACAACACCAAGATTTTTGACATGGAAACCTAGTTAGGGGAAAAACTAGGATGAGGACTAAACCCACATGATGAATGTACTCTATTAAAAGAACTATGTACCCAGTTAGGAGTATTACAAATGGGAATGCACATGCATTTAAGCACACTTCCTAGAGTTCCCTGCAATTACAACAAGGTCTTAAACCCAAAGGAAGGCTCACATCATTACAATAATCTCTGATATCAAATCATAAAGGCCATAATATCTAAACTCTCAAATTGACAAAACAACATCTTTGATACGCAAATATAGTTCCAATGAAGTACATTAAATCTTCTCCTTAATTGCATATTCCACTCATACTTCTCTTAGTATATCATACACCTCTTCCATACTTACACACCTCACAAATTATTACATCTTTATGTACATTCATTCAGTTCAACTCAACTAGGTCGTCCAAGGACCTAATTACAAAATACTAATTCAATATAACTCAATTGACAATATGATCTATTGAATGTCAACTAAGATAGAAATGATCCATAACAACATCCTTGAACATGCTCTAGATCCATAAATCACACCATGGTCCCTCGCAACATGCTACACCATCATGTCATCTAAGAACAATAGGAACATAAACATTCCACATGAAATTATTCCATTCTAATCACATAATCTGATGCGATCTAGCAACAAAAACAGGACATGATCAAGATAAATCAACAAGCAACATTAAATATCATGACATCAATAGGAACAACTTTGTCTCATAAATCATACTCATATTTGCATTATTCATCAAGAACAGTAATCAAAAAACATTGTCCTAAATGAAAAATGTCTTTCCAGCATCCAAATCACAAACCACTAGAGCCGAGGACACACATCCATGTCTTGAACTCACCACCAGGTTAGCAAATAACAATATTATATTATCGATCCACAACAATCTAATAACTGAAACATTGTCTCTTCATGAACAACCAAAATACCACACTCTAATAAATCCTTCATAGCTCACTCAAATCATCATGCGAACGTCTACCACTTGATCAAGATCAAGTGCAAAAATTCCTTAACACATTTCCAACTTCATAGAATTTGATATTTAACATAGTAGTCATATCATAGAAATCATCTCACTAAACATCTTAGGAATACTGTCACCAACAATAGGAATATGTTGATATCAATTAAAAAACATTAATTTCAACACACATATAGACAATCATAATAGTATCTCAACACCTTCCATAACGATTATTGCAGTTTACCATAATTCATGATGTGGAGACAAAAGAATGACTCGAAAAGTTGAAGGCTTGAATGATTGAATGCTTGTGGATAAATGTTATGATATTCTTCTTTAATGGTGGCCTCCTTTCCTTGGCCTTCAATGAGGGAAATAATCTTGATCCATGGAGAATATTTCCTTAAAAAAATCATTGTATTCCTGAATGTGAATTTTTAGGAAAGAGCTCTTGAATTCCAATCACTTAATCTTGAATTCTTATTATTTTACATCAAAATGAGGAGAGGTAAGTTATTTATATACATGTCACAACATTTAATGGATCAAATCTCAAAGGAATCCAATAGGATCTAATATTTATTTCTTAACCATTGAGACAAACTCATGATTTAAGTTTTGGGGCAAACCTCGGGGAATTGATCACCCTAGCTAACCTATTCTTGGGAATAGGTTGGCGTAATTGACCTATCCCCACGAAAAAGCCTTGAAATTTTGTTCAAGAGTATAAATTGTAGAGAAGATGTTAGAATGGTAAGCGATACAAAGTTGGAGTACCAAAAATCAATGCATGAACTCATATATGCTAGAAAATGAGGCCTAATTAAGCATCTAATTATAAGTTTTTACAATTTAGGATGATACATTAAGCCCCCACATTAGTGGGAGTATATTTTCACCTCATGCTCATGATAAAGGAAAAGAAAGAAAGAGATAGAAATGATCACATGGTAAAAACTACAAATAATCAAGTCATCACTAAGTTTAAGGATGCAATACCCCTAACAAAGTATCTTAATTCAGGCATCTACATGCAATAACACAAAACAAAGTTAAAAGAATAAATTTAAAAATTACTAAAGTGGTCAACTAGTTGAAGATACCTCGATGAACCAAATGTCTCAACCACTAGTACTCATGCTCAAAACAATATTTCAAGAGCACAAGTGGTCACATTGAAAGGGCAAGAGCATCACAAAAGACAAGACAAGACTCCATGGTCTAACCCACTAGAAAATATATGAGAGAATGGAGAGAGAGAGAGAGAGAGAGAGAGAGAGAGAGAGAGAGAGAGAGAGAGAGAGAGAGAGAGAGAGAGTTATGCTAGGAGATCCATGGAGGAAAAGAGGAGGAAAGAGTAGAAAGGATAGAAAGTTGTGTTATGCTAGTTCCACTCATCCAAGAGAAAGAAAAGATGGAATTTAAGGTCTAGTAGGCTATGTTATGCTAGTTATTCCTACATAAGGATGACCAATAAAAGCATTATCCATAATGAAATCTATGAAAAAGGGATCAATCCTATGGAAAGCATTATCTCGAAAGGGAACTACAAAACTTTAAGGAAAGAATTGTCTCCAAGGAAAATTGTAAAAGGAATCATTCCTAAGGAAAGAATAGTCTTCATAGGGATCCGAAAAAGAGAATTAGTCCTAAATAAAGAATTGTCTCCAAAGAGTTTCAAAAAACCTCCAAGAAAAACATTATCTACAAGGAAAAATGCAAAAGGAATCAGTCTTAAGGAAACCATAGTCTCCATAGGGATTCAAAAAAGAGAACTAGACCTAAGGAAAGAATATCTCCAAATGGATTTATTGAACAAGGATACATAATATACAAGGAGGCCACATATATTCCCCCTCCTTAGGATGGAAAAATAAGACTATTGTGACATCATATGGAAAAGAGAATATGGATACCTACTTCCAACAACAAGGAGATATCCTTAAACCAAAATTATATGTTGTAACCTTAACAAAGAGGGAAGACTCTTGTTATAGAAGGAATACATAATTGTGAAAGGATATCTTGAAAAAAGTGGAAAGAGGCACTTGAAAGGAGGAGATCTTGGTTACAAGAAATCCACCTTCAAGAGGAGTTCTTAAACTAAGATAACATCTTCAAGAAAAACCGAGGGAGGAGAAGAAGAATGCATCCTTTTATCCCTCCTATTGCTAGGTGTAAAAGGAATTAGTGATGAAGGATGACACAGTTGAAGCACCCATGTAAGGGAGTTATTTCATGATATACATGTGCTTTCAAGAAAGGAAAAGGTTGTAAACTAGGATGTAAATCCTCATGTAAAAAATAAACTCCATGGAAGAAAGGATATAAAGTGACAAATAAATATCATGACATTGAGAGAAAGTGGATCCTTAGAAATGAAAAAGAGATTAAAAAATAAGACCTTACCCCCCAAGTGTGAAAGGAGAGGAAAAAGATAACACATTATCTACCCTAAGGGATAGATCTTTTAAAATAGACATACACTTTCAAGAAAGAAAAAGGTAGTAAACAAGGGCGTAAACATCCTAAAAGAGAGAAGATCCTCATGTAAAACAAATAACTATATGCAAGGAAGGATATCATGTTATAGGAACAAATCAAACAAAGGGATAATGAATATTTTGTAAAAGAATTAAAAATGAGGAAGGAGGAAAAAATATACAGTGTTGGAATTGTATTTTTTTGGAGTTGTTGGAATTCATGTTTTGTCATTAATATCAACATATGTTCAGTTGAAGTCTTAGTCAGACTGGTTGTCTTAGGCATAGGAAAGACTGACAGTCGTGTACAGATGTTGTATGAACTATCAGAGGTTGTGAGCATAGATATGTATTAAGGGAAAAGATGGAATCTTATTTCTAAGGTCGCTTGAGTTTATGTTTATGTTTGTTTGAGTTACATCTATTTTGGTGAAGACTACTACAAAACATTGATAGAGAATTATGGCAGTGTTAGTCTCTGAGTTTTTTGGATAGCATGGATGTGAGAAAGTTTGATGTTATGAGAGCTTGGAGAATGTCATGAGACATATTGAGTAATGTTTGATATGATTCTTGGGTTGCAAGACTCTTGGTGATGTCAATTGTAGAATGTGTTCTCGAGAAGACCTATTTGAGGCCAACTTCAAAGATGTAGCGTGTATTATGGATGATGAGTGTGAATTGCAGATCTTGGATTATATTTGATGATCTATAATTGATTTTTACTTGTTCAAGGTACCATATATATCTTAGCAAGGGGTTATGTAAATGTTTGTGCATTGGGGAAGTCTTAATTGGATGACCTAATTGCTTATTGTAAACTTATATAAAGGAGAGTTGTTTTCTTGATAAAGAATGTGGAAGTTGTGAGCTTGTATTTGAGAATCATGTTGGACATAGAGAAAATATAGTGATTGATTAACTTCATTTGAATGGTTTAAGAAAAGCTAGTTTCTATTAGTCAGTTCACTAGATATTATATCTTTGTATATCTTTATCTCTGACAGTGAGTCCTAGAGGTGGAGTTAACCTTCTTTAGGTAGTGAGCCTGGGTAGTGAGTCTATTGTTTCTCTTGATTCCTAACAGGGTCGGCCCTTTAACAAGGACTATGTACAATATGTAATAATCAACTCCTAAGAGGGATAAATATCCTAATAGGGATATTATAATTTTAGTTCATTATTTGTGGGTGCTAATTCCCACTAGGGATTTTCCCTTAAGAGGGTTCCTCAACAACAATTGGTTTTTTCTGGTGTTGTTATTATTGTGTTCAATATTGCATTTATCATTTGGTTTATAAAGTAAAAATTTTATGGAATACAACTGATTCCCCCCAGTTGTATTGGTGATCTATTATTGCTAATAATTGGTATTAGAGATTCTGGTCCTTTGAGAGAAAGTTTAACATCTTGAGGTGATCCTGAAGATTGCATTCTATAGGAAGGAAAGTCAAAATTTTGATCCAGAAAACTTTGACAGTTGGAAGAAAAAGATGAGAACTCATTTTTCATGTTTGGGAATTGACTACTGGATGATTACAAATAAAGATGAGTTGGTAAAGTTTGAAGATGAATTAGATAAAACTACTGACGAGGCATGTAGAGATGAATCTTGGACTAAAGCAATGCAAGAAGAATTGGAATAGATAAAGAAAAATAACACTTGGGAATTGGTTCCTATACCTAGGGACAAGAATGTTATAGGGACTAAATTAGGTTTTAGAAAAAAAATGAATGAAGAAGGAATGGTTTTAAGGAATAAGGAAAGACTGTTTTGTAGAGGCTACTTGCAACAAGAAGGCATAGAATTTGAAGAAAATTTTTATCCTATTGCTAGGCTTGAGGTAGTGAGATTATTTCTTGCTTATTCTACACACAAAGACTTTTACGTGTATCAGATGGATGTGAAATATGTACTTCTAAATGGAGATTTAGAGGAAGAAGTGTATATTGAGCAGCCTGATGGATTCTCTTTGACAGATGACAAGGACATGGTTTGAAAATTGAAGAAGGCTTTGTATGGACTATAAAAAGAACCTAAAGCATGGTATGCTAGATTGGACAGGTATTTACTTCCTCTTGGTTTCAGAAAAGGTAATGCATACAATAATTTGTATTAAGAACTATTGAAGATGGAATCTTAATAGTTGAAGTTTTTGTAGATGATATCATTTTTGGAGGTAATGATGAAAGGAGTAAGAAATTCTCTAAGGAAATGGAAAGTGAATTTGAGATGTTGATGATTGGTGAAATGAAATTTTTTCTTGGGTTGCAAATTAATCCAAACAAGAATGGTATTTTTATTTCTCAAACCAAGTATCTTAAGGAAATGTCAAAAATGTTTGGAATGTAAGAGTGTAAACATGTTGGAACACCTATGGTTACTAGTTACAAACTTACAACTATTGATGAATATCAGAGTGTATTTAAACCAAAGTACATATCCATGATTGGAGGCTTACAATATCTAACTCACACTAGACCAGATATTGCAAATGCAATTGGAATTGTGGCAAGATATCAAGAAGATCCTAAAGAGACTTATCTTTTTGTAGTAAAGAGAATATTCAGATATCTGAAAGGAACACTGGAATATTGTTTATGGTATGAAAAATTTGATGACTTTGTTTTGCATGCTTATACTGATGCTGATTGGACAAGAAGTGTTGATGACAGAAAGAGTACAAGTGGTGGTTCATTTTTTCTTGGGAAAAGGATGGTTTCATGGTTAAGTAAGAATAAGGATTATATAGCTCAGTCTACTGTTGAACCAGAGTATGTTGTTGCTACTATAAATTTCACATAGATTGTTTGGATGAAGCAGGTGCCATAGGACATTGGGATAACTTTTGAAAAGCCAGTGGTTATTCATTGTGATAACACTAGCACAATGAATATGTCAAATAATCTAGTTATGCATTCAAAGACTAAACACATTTCAATTATGTATCATTTATTGAGAGACAAGGTTGCACAGAAGGAGATTAGATTAGAGTATATCAACACAAATGAACAAATAGAAGATATATTTATAAAACCTTTGCCAAAGGATACCTTTGAGTATCTTAGAGGTATGATTGGGGTGAGATCCCCTCCTTGCATAAACTAATTGATGCAGGAATGCATTAGTCTAGTGGATTTCAGATTTATATCATTTCCTGGAC
Organism: Thuja plicata; assembly: GCA_018584345.1. Lineage (NCBI taxonomy): Eukaryota > Viridiplantae > Streptophyta > Pinopsida > Cupressales > Cupressaceae > Thuja > Thuja plicata. Next base: position 1,545,608 of record MU225322.1, read on the forward strand.
TTGATGTTTCTATCCACTTCTCAGGGGCAGTGACCACACAAACAAAATAAAACACATTTGAGTGTTTAAGCACCTGGATGCTACAGGCATGAAGATTTGAAAAAGCTACACCTTGCAGAGGTGAGATGGTCAAAGATAGAGTAATGAAACCATTTTCTATTGATATCAAAGGGGGAGAGATTTAGTGGAAAATCCCTACTATTTTAGGGAGAACTGTGAAGAGGATATTGAGAATATTACATTGAGATGGGTAATTTTAGATTAATGGATTTTCTCATGTGTTTCCATCAATTCCAAATGGGGAGATTGTTCAAGATTAAGTAAAAATTAGTTTGACAAGGACCTGAAACCTTTAACAAAGAGTTTTAAAGTATTACATTAAAAGTTCAACTAAAATTGTGCCTTAGCACCTAGGAAATAAAGCCTTAAAACAAAAGGTATGCAACCTAATAGCACACAAAACCCAAAAAGAAACAGTCAAGGAAAATAAAAAATAGGACACATAGGAAAGGATAGCTAAATACACTTTATTAATTCCTGCGCTTGGACCACCATGAGCTGCATCTAACCAGCTGAGTTTTTGAGCTCTTCCAGATCCTTATCATCCTTGGTGCTATACTTTCTAGTGCTTTCCCTAGTACGCTTTACCAATCCCATGGTTTCCTTCATATCTTTTCCTACTTTTTCACCCTTTTCCTGTTCCATCTTATCCACCAATATCTTGGCATGCTCCGTGTTGGCTTTAAGGCTAACCAAGCTTTTCTCCCCAATCTTGCGCATGGTGTCTTCAAGTTTGTCCACCCTTTTATGCAGCATGTGGAGCTTACCTTTGAAATCTCCATCCACCTCCCTGTCCTCTTTCTCCTTTAGTTTATTTTCCATCTCAAAGGGGGAGATTGTTGGAATTGGCTTCTGTTGGAGTTTTTGGCATTCATATTTTTTCATTGATGTCAAGATATGTTCAGTTGAAGTCTCAGTCAGACTGGTTGTCTTAGGCACAGGCAAGATTGACACTCATGTATGGATGTTGTATGGACTATCAAAGGATGCGAGCATAGATATGTATTAAGGGACAAGCTGGAATCTTATATCTAAGGTCGCTTGAGTTTATGTTTCTGTTTGTTTGAGTTACATTAGTTTTGATGAAGACTACTACAAAACATTGACAGAGAATTATGGCAGTGTTAGTCTCTGAGTTTTGTGGATAGCATGGATGCAAGAAATTTTCATGTTACGCGAGATTTGGGAATGTCAGGAGACATATTGAGGAATTTTTTTATGATTATGGGGTTGCAAGACTCTTGGTGATGTCAGTTACGGCGTGTATTCTAGAGAAGACCTATTTGGGGCTGAATTCATAGATGTAGTGAGCATTATGGATGACAAACATGAATTATGAATATTTGATTATATTTTATGATTTTTAATTGATTTTTACTTGTTCAAGGTACTATGCGTATCTTAAAAAGGGATCATGTAATTGTTTGTGCATTGGGGAAGTCTTAATTGGCCGACCTAACTGCTTATTGTAAACTTGTATAAAGGAGTGTTGTTTTCTTGATAAGGAATGTGGATAGTGAAATGTGGAAGTTGCAATCTTGTATTTGTGAAGTCTTCTTGATGTAGAGAAGAGATAGTGATTGTTGAACTTCACTGGAACTATTTAAGAAAAGCTAGTTTCTATCAGTCAGCTCGCTAGATATTATATATTTATATATCTGTATCTCAGATAGTGAGTCCTGAAGGTGGATTTAACCTTCTCTAGGCAATGAGTCTGTTGTTTCTCTTGACTCCTAATAGGGTCTGTCCTTTAACAAGGACTATGTATTGTATGTAATAATATGCTTCTAACAGGGCTAAATCTCCTAATAGGGATAGTATACTTTTAGTGCATTATTTATGGGTGCTAATTCCCACTAGTGGTATTCGCTTAACAGGGTTACCTCGACAACACTTTTTTTGTTATGGTGTTGTTATTATTGTATTCCATGTTACATTTATCATTTATTTTATAAAGTAAAAATTCTATGACATACAACTGATCCCAGGACTCAGTTGTATTGGTAATCTATTATTTCTAAAAAGTAAATATCACGACATTGAGAGAAAGTGTATCCTTAGAAATGAAAAAAAGATTAAGAAATAAGACCTTGCCCCCAAAGGTGAAGGGAAAGGGAAAAGATAACACTTTATCTACCCTAAGTGAGAGATCTTTAAAAATAGACATGTATTTTCAAGCCATAAAAAGGTTGTAAATAAGGGTGCAAACCTCCTGAAAAGAGAAGATCCTCATTTAAAAAAAATAAATCCATGCAAGGAAGGACATCATGTTATAGGAACAAGTCAAACAAAGAGATAATGAATATTTTGTAAAAGAATAAAAAATGAGGAAGGAGGATGAAGTATACACACCTTCCTAATTTTTCTAGGCAAGGGAATACTTGGAAAAGGAAAATGCATTATGCACCCCAAGTGAGAGATCATTTATGATAGACAATCACTTTCAAGAAAGGATAAGGTTGTGAAAAAGGGTGTAAACATCCTTAAAAAGATAAAATTCTGCTTGTAAAACAAACAAATCCATGCAATGAAGGACATTATGCTATAAAAGAAAAAACTCATCAAAAGGAGAAATTGGGTCCATAAGAAAGGTAGGAAATCAAAATAGTGTCTTTCACCCCCAATTGTGGATAAAAGGAATAAGGACGACTATTATGTTTCTCACAAAGTATGATTGAACCTCAAATTCCACCACAAAGGATAAGCTACCAATATCACATAGTTAGGAGCAACATAATAGGAACTTAGATTTTATTTAGAATGATCAAGACAAAGGCCCCATTCATTGTTATGTGTCATTTGAATCATACCACAATCAATGAAATCTCAAATTTCACACTTCAAATCATAAATTTCATTATTCTTATGGCCACAAATTTAATGATGCATAAAAATAGAAGGATTTTATTTTTTGTGTTTTCTATTTTTTCATTTTTTTCAAAGGAAGAGTAATCAAGTTGGCTTGGAAAAGTTCAAAGAAAATACTCTCTTGTTGTGATGGGAAATTAGGAGAAGAATTTATAGATTGATTGGACAAATATTGGAAATATAGAGCATCTTTGGACAAGTGTTATGTAGATTTCTCATGAGTATCAATGCTTGGTTGCACACATCCTATACTGGCCATGTCCATCATCAAGTTTTGAAATATAAAAAAGAGAAAGCTTACTCTTAGTTGGAATTGGATTGAAATATAAATAGGTCCAATAAATATCAATACATGTGTTCAAGGGGTTTCAGTCTAAATTTTAGGGGTTTTATATTTACTACAGAGGGTAGGTGTGAATTCTAAAGTTCCCCAATCATCCTCTTGAAGAGGGAGAGTAAATTTGGGAGAGGAATCACTGATAGGTTCATAAAGGGGATTGTCATAGATCTTAAATACTTGTATTATACTAATCAACTTTTGGAGAAAAAAAAAATGTTTTAGGAGGTATAGAGGAAGACTTAATAGAGATTAATTCATCAAGGTATTCATACAATATATCAAATTTATCACTACAAAATGGGTTATCAAAGGCAAAAAATTTTTTTAAAAAGAAATCCATCATTTTTTAATGAAATAAGAAAATGTGATGACGTAAAACATAAAGAGATAAATCCAAACACATAAAACAATGCATGAAAATAAATATTTTTATAACATGCAAATACAATGTAAAAACAAACTAGATATATGAAATAAGGGATAACAATGTGTAAATTTTATGTCTTTTTACCAATGAATACAAAAGTAAGACTAAAACAAAATGTAACTATGCAATGCACACAAATCAGATCTAACCATCAAATCAAAAGTGGAAATGTTATGAGTTGGGATCACAAGAATGTACAATAGGAATTGGGATCAATGGGTAGACCATATTTCCTAAGGCGCATTAGAATACAAAGCCACCTCAATGAGAATATGATTGAATAACCTTTGATGAGCAGAAGTGCATATTTTATCTATAAGTTACTAGGGATTTTATTACTATATTTCTAAGAATTGAAAAAGGGTAAGATAGAGTTTCCATGAAAATGACTACAAATGAGAAAAGAAACATGGTGTAATTATAAACGAAGTGCAAGAGGAAAATTAGGAGATCTTCTGTGCACTTGTGACTCAAATTAGGAATACCTAAATACATATTTGATTTTCTAACTTTTGGGACTACATAGACATGTAAGCTTGTAGCTCTAAGCTCCCACTATCAACACATATGTATAGTTTATATCAGAATTGATTTTGGGGTGAACAAGTCGCCTGAGCTAACCTGTTCTCTACACTTCCAACTATTCTCAATTACAAAATATTAGTGAGATCCTAAACTTCCTAAATCCAATCTGGTTTCCTACACAAAAAATAATGTGAATTTTTATGTGGAGAGGGGTTTTCCTCAATCAAACCCTAGTTTGAAATTAACCTTAAAATTAAATTAAATGGATAGTATGCTACCATAGATTAGAGGCTAGATCTAAATCATGAAGTTTATTATACATTAGAAACACAAGTGCTTATTTGAATTTGATCAATAATGTTGATGCAATAGCTTTGACTCTACACAAAAACTAAAAGGAAATCATGAAAGACATGCCTTGAATAGGAATTGTTATATTTTTTCCACAATGCTTGATGTGAAGAGGGAAGAATGACTTGAAGAGTTGAAGACCTTAATGCTTGAATGTATGTGGGTGGATGTTATGATCTTCTTCCTTAATGGTGGACTCGATTTCGTGGCTTTCAATGAGGGAAAGAATATTGATTCGTGGAGAAGATTGCCATTCAACAACACCTAGGAATGATTGAATGTGAATTTCTAGAAGAGAGTGCTTGAATTATAATCTATGGATTTTTAATTCTTATGATGTTATATGCAAATGAGGAGAGGTAATTTGTTTATATACCTCTCATAATATTTTGAGGCTCAAAATTCAAAGGAATTCGACTGGACTTGATTTCTTGCTTAAACATTGAGACAAGCCCCTCATTCATTTTTTTGGGCAAATATGAGGGAATAGAACACCCCAACTGACCTATTCCCACCAAAAAATCCTTGATATTTGGTTTGAGAATGGATACCATGGATAAGATTCTGGAATGATAAGCAGTACAAAATTGGAGTACCATAAACCAATGGAGAATCTCATAAATGGTAAAATGAGGCTTAAATGAGCATCTAATTATTGATGCTTACAACTTAGGATGGTACATTATCTAGTACATTAGAGCAAGGAAATAACTTACAAACTTTGTGTTGCTTTTATTTTATATTTTCATACATGTAAGGTGTAGTATATGTTGGAGACTTTGAGCTGCATGTATGTTTCATCTTTGTTCTTGAGTTCACATAAGGAGTCTTGGAATGACTTTGAGCTTTCATGAGCTTCTTATTATTAAATTTTCTAAATTATACCCTAAATTTTATTATAAGAAAGAATCATCGATTTTGAAAGAAGAGTATACATTGAAGGAAGAACACCCACATTGAAAGAAGAGGGTATGGTCAGCCCCGTGAATTAGCTTAATGTATATAGTCTTAGATCTTAGTTTTGTGTAGGATATTTTCAATAGCAATAAATAGGGGGAGCCTTCCCTTATAATTAGGAAGACTTTGTCTCACTTACTATAGTTCAAACTACTATCGTGTAATTGATACCAAAACTATTGGTTGCAAAATGTTTAACCAACAGTTTTTGGTGACTCTATGGGGGAACGATGCACATTAAATAACCTCACACTTTTTTTAAGTATACAAGTATCATTTTTATTTTATTTTCACTTTTTGGAAGGTTTAACCGAGGACATGTAATATGGCTACCCAAGGTCCTTTGGGAAATTATTTTGGTCTGCTCAATTTGACACCGCCCATTCATCCTATCCCTCAAGGTTCACATAATAACTTCACCAAGTTCTATGATAATAAGAAACAACATCCATTACAAATGGGAACAAAAATAAGTTTGAGGCAAGGTTCATATTAGGTGAAGTTGTCCATGCCTTTCTTGTGTATCTTACGTAGTTAAAGAAAGAATCCCATGTGCCTATGTATGAATTCATTGATCACTTACAAGTTAACACACAAAATTATAGCTGTTGCTTAGCCTACAACCAATAATTTGAAGTGTTTTCTTGTGAATGCGTAAGTGCTCAAGGTGAGTTTTATGTTGGAAAGAGAAAGTCTAGTTACTCTTGCAGCTGCACAAACTTTGGCAAATGATCTTAAAGATGATCTCATCCTTACAAAACAAATAAGAATATATAAAAAAATGGTTCCAAAGGAAGGTCTTATTTAGATTCATCTTCTTTGTCCAATAGAATATATCCTATGGTGCAAAGGTTGGCTAATGATCTACTTGTCCTCAAAAATAAAATAGCTCAGGGGTGTCCTCTTCTCCCTACAAGGATTTTTCAAGAAGTTCGGATCCAAATGATGCTTATAATTGAGTTGTTGTAGGGAATCAAAAAAATTCCTCTCTCACTATATTGAAGATGCTTACCCATGGGGCACCATTAGAAAAGGTAGGAGTGTAAAATCATGAACCTAAATCAAGTAATCTTGTTATACTCTTTTAGGAAAAGGAAGTAGGCATAACTAGCAACTCTCATATCTGGTTAGTGTATTATCAAGGAGCTACTATGCAAGATACCTCAAATAATAAATCTATGAGTGATGAAAACCACCTTGCTAAGATGTTGGTTAGTGAGGACAATCATGTTTGCAGTTTTGAAAAGATAAATATGCAACAAGGTATTAGTCAAGTTGAAAAGAATGCATCTATGTTTCAAGGTCATAAAATTGAGCATATTATGCATGAAATAACTACCCCAAAACTTGATGAAGACCTTTTCATGAGTATTAAAGAGGACTTTTGTCCAATTCTTGATGAAAATTCTTCCAAATTTGAAGTTTTTGAATGACATGGTGATGCAAGCAATGTTATCTTATTTTAATCTAACTCACATTAAGGAAGTCATTCAGAAGAACATGAGTTTTTCATGGTTGAAGAAGGACCTAATAATAGTGTAGCCAGTAAGAAGAATTCAGCCTTAATTATATCAAGAGGATGTCCAATATGACATCTCTCTTGGTTGGACTCCAACAAGAAGATAGAAATTGTAGTAGTACTTGAGCATGAAGATACATTTGAGGGTGAAGCCAAACATGCATTTGTTGTTTAGCAAAACCATTCTAGATTCATGGGTCTATTTTGGAGCAGTAGTACATTTAATCCATTTAATGAGGAAAATGATTTTTTCCATTTCTTCCAAGAAGTTGTACATCAAGTTATGGTACAACTATTCATGCTGCATTTGTACATAGTCATCAATGATCATGCAAAGAATTTTAATATATTGAAGAATGGTATCTTATTCGGTGAGCAAATGAATGGGTTCATTTGAGAAGGCTTCTATTGTTAGATAAATTGGGATAGGTTATTTTCCTTTTGTAATAAGTGCAATTACACAAGGTTAAGTCACGTTTTAGTATGTTCTTTTGTCAGACACATCATCCTTTCCTATTTGTAACTTTTTTGTTGCTTCACTCTGTAATTGAATGGATGGATGGAGTTCTAGATTCTTCCACCTCAGATCATTTCCATGATTGAAGGCAGTTCCCTAGTCAAAGCTATTTGTTGTTCCCATTTTTTGCTAGACAGAAATTGTGGGACAACCATACAACTTTCATTCAATTCTTAATCTACGCATTCTATTTTGCAACATTTTTTTATGCATGAATCTATACCCTCAAGCAATTCCTTATCAAGTTGTGTGTCATCATAATCTCTTATCTTCACTATGTTTATTTTCATTGTCTTAAATTTTAGATTCTACAAGCTCTTTTAATTTTGGGATTTTTATTATGCATTACAAGTGATATATATTGCAAATTAAGAAACTAGAATTATAGCCTTGAACTACATATCTAGTTAAGGCCTAAAGTCCCAACCTACTTGAATGCAAACATTAGAACCTTTTTAATTGAGAATTTCAGTCATGATTACAAATGTTAGTACAATTCATCTCTTTTGAGAACCAATTTCAATTATTTTGTGAATCTTTCTTATTGACATGGTAAACTCATTTTGAGTTTTCCTAATCATTTTTGCCTCCCATTTGCACTCAAGAATTTAGTGTGAATGATTTTTTTACATATTTTAGTTTCTATTAATTTCCTCTTTACCAATGACCATGTTTTGACATTTGCATATCTTTTAAAGCGGATTTCCCACGCTTTGACACATATATGGTTGTTTTTTGTCATTTTGGGTTTCTCTAAGTGTTTACTCACATCTCTTGATTTCTTAATTCATTTAATATTGCAATAAATTCCCAAATTCTTATGCTTGAACTAGGGCATTTTCTTAGCATCATTTTAGAATTTATTGTTCATGCTTCTTATTTATTTTACATGCCCTAATGTTATTTTATTTCTCAATCTCTATGGTTTCAATTTGCATCTTTGTTTTTGCTTCTTGAGTGTGGAAGTAGAAATTTAAAACCCTAATACCATGCTTTATTGTGTGTTTTGATATTTTCTTTGTTAATTGACAGTTTTATGGCCGGTTACATAGTTTTTTAATATTGGAACTCTTATACATCAGATTCTTCACTCATGTATGCACAGATCATGAGGTTGATTCACCTATGTGATCGATATTTCTAATTCTAATTAAAAATATCATTTGAAATCAAAATCATAAGTGGTGACCATAATATACGTGTTTGCATATTTTTATCAGAACTTTTGGTTATGATTTCAAAATAAGATTTATCCTCTCCATATGTGATCAGGGTTTCTAACCTTGAGAACATACTTCCTTGCATTTGTAAATGCAAATGATTCAACACAAGTAAGATCAAAGTTTTTAATTATGATTACATGTTAAAATACATAAATATAAATACATAGTTGGGATTTTAACCCCGACTACACCGTGATTACTTGCATTATCATAATAAAGTCAAATCCTTTTTCTCTAATTACATTTGCATTTGCACTTATAGTTTCAAAGCACAACTAGATGTAATCAGAGTCTCTAACTCTGATAACATCCAAAACACATAGATACTTATCTGTTATTAGGATTTTTAACCCTAAAAACACTGTTGATTTCACTATATCATACATTGTGTAATCAAAACTAGTAGTTTTGACTACAATTGACTCTATATAGTATATTTGAAACTTTTAGTTTTGTTTACACATGAATTCATGAGTTTTACCCTTGTAATTAGAACTTTTAGTTTCAATTACATAGAGTATTGTACCTTGTATACACTTGCAAACATATATGTTCCTTCATCTGTAATGTAGTCTTAAAACCCCAAAATTTGAAATTGGTCAGTTTTAATTCATTTTTCTCTATTTTTGTATCTTTTCATGTTTTGTTGTCGTCTCATGTGTCATGTAATATTGTTTTCCAACATGAAAATTCCTATAATCCACCACTACAATGCCACAATAGATGCTCTCATTCATGCTTCAAGCTTCTCACCTCAACTTCATAGAAAGACTTCCCTTGAAGAACGAGTACTACCCCATATAAAATGAAAAGGTGGGATTTTGTCGGCAAAGGGCACAAGAACTATTTAAAATGCAAGTTAGTGTTCTTGACAAAGCACCTTCACTAGATCTAAATATTTTGAACACATGTTTTTTTGAAGAAACATGAAGACCTTTGATAGAGGTTGATGTAACAAAAGTGTCATGTGAAACAACTTCATTTCAATTATGTATAGGTAATTTAGTGTTGACAAATTACATGTAAAGTCAAAAATTGCAATTACATGTGATCACATCACATTTAGAATTATAAAATGTAATTGCATGTAATTACATTACACGTCAAAATACAATAGAATTGTTATGTTGAATAAGTCAACCATTAGATAGGATCCTCCCACCTTTTTCTGATACCCTCTTTTTTATGAATACAAGAGGGGTCAGGGTAAATAAACATCTTTTAAAAGTGCTAAAAAACTCTACAGTTTGTATGTGCACTCTAAAACTTTGATTTTGGATGTAAAAGCAAATTGCAATCAATAAAAGAGGCAAGTTGTTTCTAAACTTTGTATTGGAACAAGTTGTCATGTGACAACATTAGCTGATGTTGGTTGAGTGTTATTTTATTGTCTAAGATGGATTTAAAGTCAATCTTGTAGACTTTGAGTTGCTTTTCACATTTGAAAGTAGTATAGTACGTTCAACCAAGGAAATAACTTGCAGACTTTGTGTTGCTTTTATTTTCTATTTTCTTGAATGTAAGGTGAACTATATGTTGGAGACATTGAACAACATGTATGTTTCATCTTAGTTTCTATATTCACATAAGGAGTCTTGGAAAGACTTTGAGTGTTCATGAGCTTCTTGTTATTAACTTTGCTTAATTGAACCTAGAAGTTTATTGTAAGAAAGAATCATCTATTTTGAAAAAAAAGTACATGTGACGAAGAACATCCACTCTAAAAGAAGATAGTATGGTGAATTTAACACCCTGTAAATTACCTTGGTGTGGGTTGCGAAATACTTAGCCAACAAACCTAATTGAATAATAAAATGTTGAAATATAAACCTAACCCTAAACTTAATTAAAATTGGAAATAAAATAAAATAGATTAATGTCAAAATTTTAAAATTATATTTATTAATGTTACATATATTAAAGTAACATGAAAAATATATTTATTAAAATGAAATTATTAAATTTATATTTACTCAAATTATATAAATTACTGTAAATATTAAAATTATTAATAAGAAAATATTATACTTTTCATTAAAATAAATAAATTGAAAATTTCTAAAAATTCTAAAAAATTATTGAAAGCTAGAATATCTCTGTTTACTCCACCTTGTTTATAGATTATGCCTCTTAAAAATTATTGAAAGCTAGAATATCTCTGTTTACTCCACCTTGTTTATAGATTATGCCTCTTAAAAATTATTGAAAGCTAGAATATCTCTGTTTACTCCACCTTGTTTATAGATTATGTCTTTTAAAGTAATAAGTTTAAAGTGAAATAAAATAAAAGAATCCTTCAATAAGCAAAAATAACTTTTTAATAAAAAAAATTAATATAAAATAAAATTATTTTTCAAAATAATTAAAATAAAGATAAATATATTAATACAAATGAAATGAAAAAATTAAAAATAAAATAATTTTTTTTTAAACAAAATAATTTTTATTTATATTATTAAATTTTTGAAATTATTTTTAAAATTATTTAACAATATCATTTCAAAATATTCATAAGATTAAAATAATTATGAAAAGTATATTTATGATATCGCTATCCAGATTCAACTATATAGTTTTTGAATCATACTTATTAAACCCCAAAGAGAGTGTTAATTGGGTCAAAATAATTGACCAATGATAAAGGAAAGATTCAAAATTTGAACCATCACCTATGGTTTGATTTGTACTATGCAAGTGAGTGAAACTCTAAGTTATGATTGTAAATGACAAAGACAACCTATATTGGAATCTAATAGACAATGCAAACCTGAGCTGAAAATGGTGAATGCAATATGGACTAGATGCAATTTTGGAGAACAAACTTAAGACAAAGTTTAACCTAAGGGTGCAAACCTCAAAGAAAGCCGTTGTTAGCATATTGTCCATCAATCAGTTCAGTTATATCAGCTCTCTTAATCAAGACTGATATTATATGGACAAATGAACTCCCTAAAGCAAGTGCCTGTCAATGGCGTGAAAAATTCTTCCGTTGTCCAATCATGGCACACTGAGGGAAATGTCGTGTTCTATTCTGATTCTCTGTTTTTTATTCCCTTTACCAGATGTCAAACTCTCTTCTACACCATGCTGGAAAATAAAGCAGATTCAGAAAGGACGTTGTATTTGTTTTTTTCTCGCGCCCCACTTTCTCTGTACAAATCCATAACCACAATATTTTACACTGTTCAAAATATACCTTTCTCATTAAAACTCTAAATATGAAAAGACAGACAAGTTTGTAAAATGCTTTTTAGCGAGTTTTATTCATAGTCGGAACAATCCAATCTCATCAATATCTACAATTTCGAATAAGAGATTATTATGATGGAATGGCAATCATTCAGCATAGATGTATGTACAATAGTATAATAACGAACATCACTTCAAGGCCATAACAGAACAGTAAGATTGTCATGTCCGTAGCATCACACTATGTTCATCTTGAGTGAGGAGGTAAGGTTAAGGAAAAAATGTAAACTCCTTTTTTCAAGCTTTATTATAAAAGATTCAACATCAGAAGAGTATGTAAAATAAGTGAGAGATCATCCTAATTATTTAGGAAAAACAATTCAAACATTGAAATATATAGTACAAATATGAGAATCATCAATTAAGTGTGAACTACTTCAAAAATAGCATTCAAAACTTTCAATTGAAAACACTATAACTTAATGAAAAATAAGTCAAAGAGTATCAAATACATTAGCACCAAAGATGTAGAGAAGATTACTTCTAAATTACTATAATCAATAAAAATATTAAAACATTTGAATAAAAAACTTCTTAAATGTAGTGAAATTGAACATTAACCTTTAAACATTATATGAACTTTAAAATAAGAAAACATATACAAAAGTACATGCAAATTCTAATAAACATAGCCATAAAATGGAAATTCTCACCCAAAATAACTGGAAGCACTTATTGAGGAAGCATTCTCACTAAATCCTTCTATATATATATATATACCTTTAAATAGGCAGAGCTCTACACGCACAAATTTTAGTCCTTTAAAACTATGCATAACACAGTAAATTATGGATGTATAAAAATCTCATTTTATCTCTGAGTCAAAATTTATTAAAGCTTTTTATTTCTATTTTTTATTTTTTTATATGATATTCATATTCGTAGATCATGTTGTTTCATCATATAACTACGTTTTTTCCAATTAAATTATGCCGTGCATCATTATAAAGATATAAAGAAAGATTGCTAACTTTTTTATGTCCTACAGCTTAGAAAACATGTTAGATAGGAATATCACGTGCTAATGTTCTTTATGCCAACATAACACCAATTAATGTAGGTGGAAACATTTAAGTATGTGTAGGGTTGTAGGTGTCTAAGTTTTGTATATCTGTATAAAAATGTTATTTTGATTTGTTGTATTACAATTTGATTTACATAAAGATTGAAGTTGAAGAGCACAGTGTGTATTTTGAGGCCATATGCACAACGAACTGATCTATTAGAGGTTCTTTAAGACAGTTGTCCGGGCCCTTGGAGATACATTATGGGGTATTAGTGGGAAAGATTTATGATCATTCCTGAGAACTATGAAGCAATCACAGATGTTATTGACAACATTTCGGTTACCCCAATATCAGGTTTGTTGGCTAGTCTTTTTGACATGGAGGTTGGTGGCAAGAAAGGATGGGAGAAGCCCCGGAATCTATTCAAAATGAATAAGATTAAGAACAATATGGAGGATTTTCTGGGCCTATCTGGGTGCTAATAAAGATCTGTTTTCTCCAACACAAATAATTAGGATGTTAGAAGTAAGTGATGGGAAATATCTGTAATGATAATATATGTAGTCTTTCTAAAAATTATAGGGTTATGGGAAATATCTGTAATGATAATATACGTAGTCTTTCTAAAATTATAGGGTTAAGTGACGTATATATAACAAACTGATACTTTCTTCGAAAAGAGAATCGCATGCATAGTTTGAAGATGCAAATGAAGCTGCTATAATGCTCTTCTTCTATATTGAATGCGATTTACCACTAGTTTTGCACGGTTTTCCTACTGCTACAAAATCTAGATTTAGAAATGTATCTCATGTCTTATTGTTCAATCAGTAGAAGCACTATCTTGAGATGAGATCTATGATATTGTTTTGGGTAACCTCATAATTCGTAGAAAATAAATCAGAAAAGCTAAGAGCAGCTTCATCCAGCATGTTGACATATCTTCTTTGCCATGTCTTCCTTGAACAAACAAGTGCAAACAATCCCCAAAATTCAATAGCAAAGGCAGCCATACAGCTAACATACCAATACCAGGGATCCTCTTTTCCCTCTTCAACTTCATCATCCTCATTTTTTACAGCTGGAACGATGCCTGCTGATCCTGGGTATCTGTTATCATGTGGAAAGCCACAAAGACAGGGGTTGCCATAGAAATAGGCGGCATTAAATGTGGAGAACTGACCTTCCGTTGGAATCTTGCCACAAAGCTTGTTATTAGAGATGATGAAAACAGATAAAGAAGTGAAGAAGTTGCATCTTGACTGGAATCTTGCCTTCCAGTTTATTGTAGGAAAGGTCCAGTGATTCTACTTGCTCTTGCATTACCAATGTATGGGGAATTTCTCCAATAAGATTGCTGTTGGAGATATTGAGGATATGTAAAGCATTAAGTGCACCAATTGTTGAAGGAATGATACCTGACAGCTGATTTCCAGAAAGGTCAATGCATGTTACAAGTAACAAAATAGAATCCACATATACCAACTTGGTTTCTTTGTTGGTGATTGAGATCTCTTCCTTGTAATAGGCGGGTGTGCCATTTTTAGATTGTACTGTTGAGCTTCCGACTTCAGCCATTCCTGCGGCTAACTTCTCCGGTGGAATGAACCCAGTCAAACTGTTTGTGACAAATCTAAAACATGGAGATGACCGAGACTGCCCAATTGAGGTGGAATAGATCCTGTAAACATGTTTTTCCTCAATGCAAGTATCATCAGTTGAGAGAATTTTGATAGCCAACTTGGTACCTCTCCAGACAAGAAATTATTTCGAACATCTAAAATCTGTAAATTAGAACAGTTGGAAAGACTCTGTGGCAATTTTCCCCTTAGCATGTTGTCAGTCAGGCGCAGCGTCTGGAGTTGATACAGCCTTGCCATTGTGGATGGGATCTCCCCTTCCAAACCTGTATTTGCTAGGTTCAATCTTGTTAAAACTGAACAATTGGTTATGCTGGAAGGTATCTTGCCAGATAATCTGTTATTTGAGAGACCTAAAACCAAGATGTTAGGAATCGGCATACCAATATGGCTGGGGATAACCCCAGTGAAGTCATTGTGAGAAAGGTCTAAAACTTGAAGGGACGGGGAGGGCAAGGGAAGAGGACCACTCAACTTATTATTACTCAGATCTAGGGTTAACAACGTTACATTCAAAATTGGAGGAAGTTGGCCTTCTAAATTACTGAATGATAAATTAAGATAGTTGCCAATTTTCAGATCCCAAAGCCAGGATGGAATGCTTCCAACAAGACTATTGTTAGAGAGATCCAAACCCAATAACCTATGCTGTGTTGAGAGAAATGTAGGGATGGAGCCTCTTATATTACATGAGGCCAAACCTAATACTTGAAAGTGGATTTTGGGTACTCAATGAGAATTGAGATAAACAGTCAACTGATTGTAGGATAAATAAAGGCGAGCAAGGCTGGTGGAATTTTGAAAAAACTGAAGAGAGAAGTTGCCCTGTACACTGTTGGAACTGAGATCAATCAATTGTATGTGAGAGAGATGTCCTAATCAAGTAGGAACAATGTCGTTTAACTGATTGGATTGCAGATAAAGTTTAAGGAGTTCCGAATGTCCATCAAACAAGGAAGGTATGTTGCCACTCAATTGATTTTAGCATAGATCCAGAGTTGTCAACTTTGAAAGCCGACGAATTGAGGGAGGAATTTTCACCGTCAGGGAGTTATTTCGGACTATGAGTTCCTCAAAAGGAGTAAGATTACCAATAGAGGCAGGAATGGGCCCATTAATTTCTCTCTACCACCGTAAGATGTGTGAGAGAGGATAAATTTTCAATGGAAGGTGGCATATTTCTTCTTATATTCCACCCTGACAGAGTATACCGAGTGAGGGATGTGAGGTTAAGAATAGCAGTGGGGATTAGACCTGAAATTTGGCAGTTACTCATGTCCAGGAATTGTAAATTATCAAGTTCAGAGATGTAATTCCCCAAGTCTTTACCACTACTAGTTAGCCCGTCACATACTTCACAGACAAATATTGTAAATTTGCTGACTCCGCGCCTACTCTAAACTCGACCAACATTTGAATTCATTCTTCGTCGTCATGGAAATATTCAAATATTGGATGTTGGAGAGATTCCCCAGCTGCAATGTAATCTCACCTTCAAAATAATTGTTGCCCATGTCGAGATGCATGCTTGAGTTCTTTGAGTTCTGATAGACCTAGAGCCAAAACACCAGCAAAGTAATGTGAAAGCTATAATCTCTTTCAGTTTACACTGAAGTTATTGTCTGCGACTTTTGAAGGAACAAAATGCAAAAACATTTGTAGCATCAATTCTTTGAATCACAAACAGATCCGTCATAGGAATGATAAAAGTAAGGATTCAGAATACCCCAATTTTTATTATACATGAATTCCTACCAAGAGGATGTGTATATGCCAAAGAGGGTAGGGTTGAGGATTGAAGAGTATTACGATACAGCAATCTCAATTAGTTGGGTACAAAATCATTATTAACACATGTCAAGCCGTTCAAATATAAATTCCAATACCTTGTCTTTTTTAAATTTAAATATTTGATCTCAAATGGCTGGTAAAAATATTTTGTGATTTCAGTTAAAACAAATTATAAATTTGAAAATCTAACAGTTTCAATTACAATCACTTTTTAATATTTTTGGGCTCTTTCAGAATCCAGATTGAGGAATAGCTTCTTGCATTCAAATGGGTTTTGAATATGTAAATATGATATAATTGTTAAAATAATAAACAACACATTGACAAGATTCACAAAGGCAACATGAATTTATAGTGGTTCATCATAAAGGCTACATGCAGTGTCAAGCAATGAAATATATTATTCGTTTATTGTTTTTCAGATACATACAATGCAACAACTGTTGGAAGTGAGCAAACTTTGAGAGGGAGGGAGTGGGGTGAATAGAGTTTAACAAGACTACAGGAAATACAGTCTAAAACCAAATAATGATCATGAAAAATAAAGCAAAATATAGGAAGGAACTAAAAGAAAAACAATATTTCAATATAACATATCAGAGCAACTAGAAAAGGACACAGAATCAAACTTACACATTATATGTGCCGAGTGGAAAACCCTCGAAATCCAATGGATTTCATCAATCTGAGCTCCAACTCTTACATCAAATGGTAGCTACAACTGCAAGGGCTTCAACCCTTAATTTCTTTAAAAAACTGAATGGACTCACAGTGA
>MU225322.1:1569811-1610201 GCA_018584345.1 Thuja plicata
ATATATATATATATATATATATATATATATATATATATATATATATATATATATCCACAGAAGGCATCTTTATATACAAATAACTGAACAAAGTTGTTAACCATAAAACTGGTTAAACAAAGATTGAAAAATACTGAATCAGATACAATTTGAGAAGGATTTGTTTTCAGCGAAGAAATAAAAAATAAACTGTTACAACTGATTGAGCACAAAAAGGAAGCCCTGATTCTTGATCCAACCAAAATAGAAGCTGCCTTCAAATCCATGAGATAAAATGTATCAAATGAACTTTGGAATAACTCAAACTGAAAATTGATTTCCCAAAATAGATTAACTGTCTTTCATCATGATAAAGATTTCACAAAGGAAGATGGAAATGGTTTGAAGTAACTAAAATATCAAATATAGGAAAAACCATGTATTAACTGAAATACAAGAAATACACTTCCTTTCATTCCTTTAATCTTCCGCTCAAACTATAACAAAAACCATACCTGAGAATAGATGAAGCAATGTTTACCCGTACAAATAGAAGCAGTAAACTGTAGAAGAACCATTTTAAACTTGACAAGAAGAACATCATTTTGAAGAGCACAGTCAGTATGCCAACATACTGAAAACCCACAATGAAATCTGCTTCCTCAATATCCATATCCCCAGACCAAACAACTCATGACGGCACTGAGAGTTTAGGGTTGAAACTGAATGATAAAGAGAGAGAATATGCAATACAAAGAAATGATTTTTGATGTCCGACCACATCATAGCCTTTTTCTTCATTCAATATGCTTTCCCAAAATTCTTTACATGCCACGTGACCTCAGAGTCACTTAACTCAAGTATAATAACCACGGGGTCAGTTTTATTAGTTTTCACATAAAATATCACAACAAAAGAATGGCCCCACAATAGGCCACTGAAGTGCCTTGTCATCAAGGACAAATGGAAGTCAACAACAACAACAATCTTTTTTAAACAAGCATTATTTGGAAAATGAACAACCAAAATGTTTGGAGGGTAAACTTGACTGTTAGGTTTGATATTTTACAATCTCCCACTTGAAACCCAACTACCAAACCAACAATCTCACATAACATCAAATCAAGCTTAACCTTAGTGAAAACATACATTGACTTTAATTTTGCAAAACCCTGTTCACAGACAAAGACACTTCAAATGAGTCTTTCCAAGCCATGTTGAAATCAACAAAAAAACTCTCAACTGAACATCTTCTACTTCTCTTGTCTTATCTAATCCATATGCAATCACTGCAACTATTATTTCATTTATTATACAAGCAACATATAGTCCATAAATTACACCAGATGCATCTTTGGTTGTCTGCCTTTGGACATCATTAAAATGTGTTGGAACAGTCACAACTGCATCCTTGATTTTCTTCCTGAGAAAAGACTTGGATGTATCCTTCATTTTAGTCAAAACCATGGCACTGATCTCCTCAGGACTGAAAACTTTGATTTCCCCATCCTTAATCTTCACTTGAATATACGGTTTTTCATCCTTATTTATAATTTTGTGCGATAAAAGTTTGATGTCTCTTTATGCCTCCTTGTCATCATACTTTCTTTCAATCAAGCATTTCACATCAAAGATTGTTCTTTTAGGATTTAGAGCTACATGGTTTTTAGCAAATTCCCTGATAAGTCTTTCTGAATCGTTGAATACAATCCACGAAGGAGTAATCATATTTCCTTGATCATTTACTATTATTTCAACATGTCCTTTTTTTGTACACATTAACACAAGAGTATGTTGTTCCTAGATCAATACCAATTACCGTCCCTGACTTCGCTGCTTCCTCTGCCACATCCATGTCATTGTCGTAAACATCATTTAGATCACTATTACAAACAACCTTATCTTGAATTGGATCCAAATTGTCACCCTTATCACCGCTAAAAACAACCTCTCGAGACAAGAAATTATTTCCAGCATCTAAGATCTGTAAATTAGAACAGTTGAAAAGACCGTGCGGCAATTTTCCCTTTAGCATGTTGTCCTTTAGGTGCAGCATTTGGAGTTGGTACAACCTTCCCATTGTGGATGGGATCTCCCATTCCAAGCCAACATTTGCTAGGTTCAATGAAAATCTAACGATTTCAATTAGTAAGTGTGTTTTCAACATTAAGACGGAAAATGGGCTGTGCATCAAGCAATGAGAGATGGGGATTTATACAACATTTTAATGAGTAGAATCGTTAAACAACTGATGGCACCATTAATGGGATTGCTATGTTTTGGATATATACTTCAGAAAATTCCAAGAAATGAACTTATTATTACGGGCTAGTGAAACAAGATAGTAAAGTGGAACGAATAAAAAGCCTTCCTAGTGTTAAGCAAACTACCTTATCTTTGATTTTGTACAACTGTATTAAAATCGAGCATATTTCCAAAAGCTATGGACCGGATTCATTTTATGTTAACAGACATAAATTAATTACGCAGTAGACACAGACCAAAGTCTCTTTCGTTGTCATTTTCAGCCGCCCAACATAGACCACCCACTCAGCGCCATATTTGATCATCACATTATTCATGTGTTTATTGTATCTAACTTTTATCCACAATTAAAAGTTAAGTGTTTCTCTATGATAAGATGAAGGGAAAAGTACCATTGCATAAAATTAATAAATTAACAACAAAATTTCAATCCCTCACCGCATACTTTGATGCCACAACAAAATATAGTGTTGGACATCACAAAGGGTTTATTTTGGTTTAACAGTGGTATGAGGGAAAACTGGTCTTTATTGAATCAATAATATGTTTATTTAATGTATTTGTAAAATGACAACCTTCATTATGATTAATTTATCTATCTAAATCAATACACCAAAACTATCACACAACTTTTTAAGATATGCACAAAAGCTATATGTTGTATCGTCCTAAAAAGTTAGCACTCATAATTAGAGGCTCTAGGACCTATTATACCCCATTTTGGTGATTTTGAACTTGTAATTTCTCCCTCTGTATTCTATCACGATTCACACTCCCCTAGATCACAACAAATTTTGAGGTGATTTTAATTGGACCAGGTCAACATATTGACTTCTTTCTAGGAACAAGTTAACTGCCTAACTTGTTCCTAGGTTTTTAAGTACAAATTTGGCCTGGGGCTGATGACAAGGTTTTCTTCCAAGTTTTCTAATAGTGGTTGACCTTGACAAAATTTAAATCCTTAAATGAGTAAAGTAGGACTCCTCTCATATTATATTGATCAAGTGTAAGCTATTGGTTATTTTGAAGAGCAAGTGCAAGCAAGCTAAGTTGTTTATTTAAGGATTTGAATTCAAGACTTGTAAGCAAGCATCCAATTCAAGATCTCCAAGTCTCCATTTATCAAGATTCATTCAAGCAAAGGAAATCTTCTCTAATTGTTGTAAGTTTCTCTCCCATGGTTTCCAAGTAGTGGAATTCTCAATCAAGAAAGAAGATCCACACATCCATTTTCTTCTCTGTCCTTCTCTATTGAGGCAATCAAGCATAAATACATTATAGATCTAGGATTGGTGATCATAGATCTATGCATTTATGAAGACATTCTTTATTCTAAAATACATTCCAAGATCTACACATATAAATATCTTCATAGATCTGACTAATTACTACATCAATCCATGAGTCTTTTTCATGAAAGGAATAATTTTCTGAGTTGTATATTTGGATTCAAAGGCTTGGGACATAGTCGCAAGTCCTCAAAAAAATATGTAATATTTGGAGCTACTGGGACTAAGTCAACTTGTCAACTGGTTCCTGAAATCTTGACTTGTTCGTGCACTTTTTGGCTTAAAATTGCATAGTGGACAGTTGCAGGCATCAAATTCCCAGATCCACAGTTATAGTTGATTTTGATATTCAGACAACAATCAAATTTGGATTTGAAGGTCAATCTTCCTCTTCCTATTTCAAGGTGAGTTTATTTTATCTATTTTCTCTTTGCACTTACTTTTATAGATCAAATTTGATATCATATCATTTGTATTTACTTATATACATTGTTAGAATATCTATTTTATCACTTATACATACACATTCCACAATTCAAGGAATCTCCAAACCCATCCTTGAACCTAGATCTTGAATTAGCATCCCTTCATCCTTTTTGGGTTGTGCTAATCAGATTTCTTTGAGGGTGAGCTCGGGATTCCATTGCAATAATATACTTTGGTTAGTGATTTACATCTTAGCATTATTCACCATTTTATATTATGCATATGCTAATGTCTATAATCTAATTAATACATGTTGAATGAGAAAAAAATTCAATAATGAAAATCGCCATCCTTTATGTCACATCCCCATGTCAACCATTTTCTATATAAGTAACCAACATTTCCAAAGAATCTATTTGAAAGCATCAACTAATATAAAACCACATGCAAAGAGAAACTCCTTCCTCACCCTCTTCTCACTTCCCCACTCACCATAAAATGCTACCGACCATTAGATAGAAGAAACAAATGGTTGAAGAATTAAGGAGGGATTAGAAGCACGATGATGACTAATCCTCCTTCAATCCATTAGAAGAATGCAATCCAGTGACATGCAAACATTTATACCATATGGTGATATATAGAATAGAAATAACTATATAAGAAGAGCTCATACATAATTTTCTAACTTAAACTACAGTTTCATAAATATCCCTATAGTTCTAGAGAACTATAATTGGATTTTATACCTATAAGAAATGATAAATAGCAAATAATGAGAAATTTTCCTTAATCCATTTCATGGAGTTAACATAAAAATAAAATTCTTATTATAAGTGAACTAAACAAAAAACATGGCACAGGCCAATGGGGCTTATGAGGGTCTCTTGATGGTTAGACAATTAAATTATAAAAATGTTTGGGTGGAGGGAGATTATAAAAATATTATTGATTGTATAAAGGGTAAATCTAGACCCTCACGCAACATAAAAAATTGATAAACAAATATAAAGATATTTTATCATCCTTTGATATTTTCTACATCTCTTATGTTTACTATGAGGCCAATGGAGTTGTGGATTGGTTTGTGAATAAGGGTGTCATCAGCAAAGGTAAGTGTACATGGCACAAGAAAGATAGGTTGGAGTCTGTTGTGGAAACCTTCCTCTTTCATGATTGGTTAGATGGTAGATTTAATGCAAAGTTGCTGATTAATAATGATATTTATTTTAGGCAAGTGGTATGATTATAATTTCAATAGTCGGTGTGATTTCCATTGTCCTAGCTCATGATAATACCTTACAAAACTATTATTTCACTTTCCCCTCACACAGATTCAGGGCATTTCTTCACTCAATTGTAAAGCAGAGGTCCAATGTTATAGTGAAGTATAGCCATGAGAGGGAAAATATGGGAGGCCACCAAAGGCTTATAGATCCAATGGATTGTGAGTAGATTAGAAGCAATGAGAAGGTCTAGAATATCTTGACAGCTAGTGGTCTAATAATCTACTTTGAGCATCTTCATAGATGGGAGCCCAAAATTATATAATGCTCTTTGCAAAAGGCTGGAACGATGGGTGCATCATTTTCTTTGGTAGAAGGGTTACTATGGACAAGAAATTGATCGTAGAGCTCACTAGTATGCCCACAAATGGTAAAACAATTAACATAGATAGAAAACTCTTTGAGATGGTGGTGCGTAAATTCCCAAAGATGGACAAGGAGAGGGATGAACTATCTAAGAGAAAGGCACAAAAAGCAGCTACGATCTAGGAAAACTAAAGAAGATTTGGGGCTAGGTTTTGAAATTAATTATGGATTACATTACGTTGGATGGTAATTTTATAAGATTTTTTGAAGATCATTTTCTTCTAATAAACCATTTTCGTTATCAGTCTAGGATTTTTATTCCATTTTACTTATGGTTATCCCTTAAAGCTAGGATCAAAGAGCATCGTAAGAAGCCCTATAAAAATTGTGCCTTGCATGAAGGTCTTTTTGTACTCATTTATAAACATTGGAAAGCCCTCCTTACCCCATCGAATCCTATCTCTATTACCAATGAGGATGAGAATAGTGTTGAGTGTGTTTTTGAGGATATAGATGATGTGTAGTACCTCTCCAAAACTACTCAGTAATGACCTACTTGTTGAGTTAGAATAAAAAAAGATAAAAATAGAATAGAAGAATACAAACAATAAACAAAACAGAGTACACGTGATTTATCATGGTTTGGAAAAATAGCCTACATCCACACTGAGCAGAGGAAATATATTAAAAACCAAAACAATGTTACAATGAAATACAATAGCAGTTGCATAAATAGGTTGTTCACAAAGAAGAAGTCGAACAACCAAGACATTTGGAGGGAAATAATAGGGACCGTTGGCCTTCAACTTTACAATCTCCTACCTAATGGTTAATGGATGGTGCCAGTGATCAACCATTCTCCTACTCTATCCGCTGATTTACCTCTTCTTTACAAGCCCAAGAGAACTCCTAGCACATTCGAACTTCTCCTTGGGTACAAACGTGGTCAAAATATCTTCTGGATTGACCTTTCTGTTAATTTTAAAAACCTTCAATCTACCCTCTTCAACCATATGTCGCACAAAATGAGCATGAATATCAACATGTTTCAAGCGACACTAAAATGAGTGATTGTGAGCCATAAAAATAGAACTATGACTATCAAAAAACATAACATAATCACTTTATTGATATTTCAAATCACTAAATAAATGTTGTAACCAAATCATCTCCCTAGCACCTTTAGAAAGTGCTAAATACTTGGCTTCAGTAGAAGAAAGAGAAATTGAATGTTGTAGCCTTGAGGCCCAACTAATGGCAGCCCCAGCAAACATGAATGTATAACTAGTAATAAACCTTCATTTATCCAAATCTCTAGCAAGATCAGAATCAATAAATCCCTGTAATTGTATAATGTTTCTATTAAACCATAGACAATAATCAGAAGTGCCCTTAAGATATTTCAATATCAATGTAACACCTTCCCAATGAGTCTTCTCGAGATTGCTCATGAATCTACTCACAACTCCCACTCCATGAGTAATGTCAGGATGTGTAGAAACCATAGCATACATGATGCTACCAATTTCTGATTTGTAAGGAACTCCTTCCATAAAATCCTTGACCTCTTGTGTTTGTGGACACAAATTAGAAGATAAATGTAAATGAGAAGCGAGGGGAGTAGAAAAAACCTTTGCACCAGCCATACCAAATCTTTCAACTACTTTATCAATTTAGTCTTTTTGTTATAAAGTGATCTCCTTCTTACTTCTATCTCGAGTGATTGTCATTCCAAGAATATTCTTGGCTTCCCCTATGTCCTTCATATAAAATGTGCTTGCCAAATGAACTTTTAGCCCACCAATAATCTTAGGACTAGTAATGTCTATCAACATGTCATCAACGTAGAGAAGAAGAATAATGACCTCGCCATTAGGAAGTTTCTTATGATAAATGCATGGATTTGATTCACATCTAATGGAATTGTGAACAATCATAAATCGATCAAATTTTAAATACCATTTCCTTGGGGCTTGTTTGAGCCCATACAAACTTCACTTGAGTCTGTAATAAAGATGCTCTTATCTCATCTTGACGAATCCTTGAGGCTACTCCATATATAGATATTCATCTATATCACCATGTAAGAATGCATTCTTCACATTAAGATGCTCCAACTGGAGATCCCATATAGCTACCAATCCCAATACTGTTTGAATCGTAGTCATCTTCACAACACGAGAGAAAATATCAGTGAAATCGATCCCCTTTTGCTGATCATACCCTTTTACCACTAATCCAACTTTGTAGTGTTTCTGACCTCTATCTTCGTCTTTCAATTTATATACCCACTTTTTCTTAAGTGGTCTTCGATTTGGTAGAAGAGAGACCAAATCCCAGGTGTTATTAGCTGCAAGTGAGCTCATTTCTTCATTCATATTGACCATCCATTTATCATTATCGCTGCTCTGACAAGCGACTTTATAATTGGTCGGTTCAACTTGTTCAGACATTAATAATTTAGGCTCTGCCTCTTCAACGAATAATAGTTCATAGTCTGAAAACATTGAAGGAATTTGTCTTTACTAGGAAGACCTCCTCAATCCTTGATTCTTTCTTGAATCAATATTTCTGTTGTTTTTTATCCCCTCCGAGTTATATGAAGTTTCCAAGGAAATGGTGCTGTCAAAATTTCCAGTCGGTAAATGACAACCAAAATCTTAAGTTCTCTATTCAAAATCCTTGACACTCTCTGCGTGAGTATGTTGTTCATTAATGCCAAATCTGGGAAGAGGATGAGAAATTATTATTGTTTGCATGGCATCCAAATCAATGGTTGATTTATGATGCCGCGGTAAAGGATTGACAGTGACCTGCGTTGGGGATGGAGGATAGAGAGCAGTTTTTGAAGAACTTTGAGCTGCATGAGTTCCCAAACGTCCTCCAATGCTGAAGGTGGGTGGAGTCAAGAAACCAGGCCGCACACCCTCCTTCGTGGGACATGGTGGCAATGATTTTGAATTGGACTTATGTTCTCTTAGTCTTCTAACTTGTGGATCAAATGTCCCATTATTGGCAGCGTAATCACTTGGCATAGTGATTTGACGAGAAACAGAACTTCGACCTGCGATTTGTTTGAGAGAAGGGAGGTGATTATTTAAAATTCTAGAGTCATCTTCCAATGCATCTTGGTTGAGTTGTGAGGGAGATAATTCATTTTGAAATTCCATATTGCTAGGCTCAATTTGATTATTTGATGGCAATTCTGAAAAAAACCAACTTTTTTCACTGTGGACATTCCCAGCATCACCCGTCCTGAGGATTGATTGTGAAGAATCCTTTGTATCAAAATTCCACATACTATATGTGGATTTAATTTCATCAATCTTCTCATTATAGCCAGATGATATAGAGCTTCTCTGTGGTGCTAAAATAGAGGTTGGTGAAGTAAACACGTGCTCAAGATTTGGTGTTGTATGGCCAAGTGAGGAGATATGAGGAAAATTAATGTCATTATTGGTAATATTACATAAAGGAATATAACCTTTTGCATGTGGTTCCTCTGAAAAATCTTGAAAAATCATCTCTTTAAAAACCACATCTCAACTCCTCACTATTTTCTTTCCAACTGGATCCCATAAGCGAAACCCAAAATGATCTTCACCATAACCCATGAAGATACATCATTGTGATTTGGAATCAAGTTTTCTCCTTTTGTCCTTGGGAACATGAACGAAAGCTTGACAACCAAACACTTGGATGTGAGAGTAAGTGACCCTCTTTCTTAGACACTCTTCATCGGATATACCAAACTCCAACTGAGATGAAGGAATGTGATTAATCAAGTAAACAACTGCACGTTGTAGGCCTCTACCCCAAATTCTTTGCTAAAACCAGCATTGGAAAGCATACACCAAGCTTTCTGAAGAAAGGTTTGATTAGGTCTTTCTTTTCCCCCAATTTATTTAGGGGTGTAGGGAACAACCTTAATCCTTTGAATACCATGATCTACACAAAAAATATCAAGCTCCAAAGAAAAAAATTCACCTCCATTATCGGACTTTAAGCATTTGATTTTGTGACCACTTTGATTTTCAACAAGTGCTTTGAAAATTTTAAAGTTTGAAAACACTTCAGATTTTAGAGAAAGCATATAAATCAAAACTTTTCTATTACAGTTGTCAAGGAAAGTAACAAAATAATTTGCACTTCCATAGGACCGAAGACATCCGAGTTCACTAACTCCAATGGTGTTGTCTTCTTATCGTGTGTATCCTTCAAGAAGTTGACCCATCTTTTTTTCCCATGAAGACAATGTTCGCAAAACTCCAAATTTGTGGATTGAAGACCCGGTAGTTGTTCTCAGTTGAGCATAGCCTCAAGTCCTTGCTTGCTCATGTGGCCAAATCTTTGATGCCAAAGAGCCACATCGCTGCCCACAATAGTCATAGTAGCTCCCACCTCATCAACGGTTTCTACAATATAGAGGCTGCCAACTTGTCTCCTTTTGGAACCACCAAAGAGCCTTTAGTGACTTCTCTTGTGTCCGTGAGAGAGGTGAGAAAGCCTTGTGTATATAGATCAATTACAAAAATTAGATTTCTCTTTAATTTGGGAACATGGCGTACTCATTTTAGAAACCATTTGACTCCTCTAGCTAGTTGTAAAACAACATCACCTTTTCCAAAAATCTCACAATATTTTTTTTCACCCAAATAAACATCTCCAAAATTACCTTCCTTGTAATTTGTCAAGGCTTCCGTGCAAGAAGAGGCATGAAAGAAAGCACCATAATCAATTACCCATGAATCCTTTTTTTTTTAGTTGTTGATCTAGTATTAGAATACCATCACTCTTATAATAAGTTAGGTTTTGTCCAACACCCGTTCTTGTGCCTTCTTATATTTTCTATAATCCTTCTTTACATGGCTTGGTTTTCCACAAAACCAAAAATCACCTTTTTTACCTTGGAATTGCTATCTTCTTGCAGAATTAGACCTCCTATTGGAATTATTTTTGCCTTTATTATGGCTTCTTCCCCTATTTTTGGTACACACCATTGTTAAGGCTTCACTGGTTGAAGATTCAATGTTGTTTCTTCTCATGTCTTCGCTGAGAAGAGTCGCTAAAACTTCATTAAAAGATAGCTTTTTCAAGCTTGATGTTGTAGTGCTAATAGTTGTTACAACTCCATATCAGTTGTTTGGAAGAGACCATAATAGTAAGATAGCCTTGTTCTCATCGTCTTTTTTCATGTCAACTGAATCCACTTGGCTAATCAAGGTATTGAATTCATTGAGATGATTTGTTATTGACTCACCTTCCCTCATCTTCAATTTGTATAACCTCTTCATGATGAAGACTTTATTTGCAACAGATGCCATTTCATAAGTAGTTGAGAGCTTACCCCATACCTCTTTTGTTGTTGCTTCATTTGCAACATTGTACAATACACTATCATTGAGAGAGAGAAAGATATTTTCCGTGGCCTTTTCGTCAAGTGATTCCCAATATTTGTTACTCACCATAGCAGGTTTCTTTTTTTTCTCTCAAGAGAAATTGAGAGACTTTTCTTGATGAGCATTGATTTCATTTGTATCTTCCATATCCAAAAATTCTTCCCCGCAAATTTCTGTACCCTCGAATCTTCCATAGCTTTATAAAATCTATGTTAATTTTCCAATCAGCTGTTCAACCAGCTCTGATACCAATTGCCGAGTTCAAAGAAACAAAGATAAAAATAGTATAGAAGAATACAAACAATAAACAAAAAAGAGCACACGAGATTTATCGTGGTTCGGAAAAATAGCCTACATCCACACTGAGTAGAGGAAATATATTAAAAATCAAAACAACATTACAATGCAATACAATAGCAACAAAATAAATAGGTTGTTCACAAATAAGAAGCCGAACATCCAATACATTTGGAGGGAAATAATAGAGACCGTTGGCCTTCAACTTTACACTACTGAAGTAAGTGACTTTCCATCTCTTCTAATAAATTATTAGTTGAGTCTATGTTGTACTTATGATAGCTAATGGTAAAGACCTCTTCTTGGAATGTAGTACATATTAGAATCTATTTGGTCATCCTTATATTTTTTTATAAGAATTTCATTGATCGCCAAAATCAAGAATGTATATGTATGTGTATCAATGTATGCAAATGTATTTTTACTTATATTCATATAGATACATATTAACAGGTTACCTATACTGGTAATTTATTTAGGAAGAAGTACCATATCAACGACTTTAACAATACTAGGCATCAATTAATATTTTGGATAACAAAGAATTTAATTAATCAAGTATTCATCAAGTTGATATAATATTTTTAAGTCTTCTATTAAAGTCTCTTGAAGAGGCATCACCCTTGAAAGGAAGGGTGACCCAATGTGACACGAACCTTTTCATTTTATATTGAAGGAAATTAGTAATGAGAATGGATAGGGGGGAATAAACCAAAATCATTACATGTAGAATGAGGAGAATCAACATTCTATATGGGAAGGCAATATTTCAATCATATCACTTGAGCTAATTAATGGCAACATGGTCACAATAAGATATGATAAGCCATATTCAGATCCATCCTATACATCAGCAATTCATTACAAATATATTTCATTGTCATTAGAAATCAATAGGATAGATTAATGAAACAAATTTATTGTCATAACCATACTTCATGAATCGACTATCTTAATAGACCAAAAATTACACATCATAGATCTGACATTTACAAAACAAATTCATCAATTAGGAGAAGATACACATGTATGGAACAAAAAAAAATTCCTTATTATTATCTATATTAATTGTGTTGAACTTGGTTTAAGACTAGTCGATCTACAAAATGCCTTAAGTCTTAATGGCCTTGGAAATTTTGCTTCAAAACCGTTTTATATTCGTATAGTTTTTATTCAAACTTTGACTCTATTTTTCCATGAGTTAATCACTCATTATAAACAAAAAAATCTTCCATATCACTACTACATAAAGGGTGGTTTTAAGACATTTTTTGAGACAATTTTTGAGTAAATTGTCTTAACTTGAGACAAAATAAAACTTGTATATTGTCTTTAAGTGAGTGTCTTAAATTATTGTCTTACAAATTTGTCTTTATATAAAAATAAAAAATAACAGTATTATTGTCTCTTGAGAGACAATTTTATTTTTGTCTCTATAAAAACAATATGAGAATATTCTCATTAAAGACAATATCACTTTTCTGTTTCTAGAGATGATATAAAATAATGAATTTTAAAACATAAATTGCTATTTAGGTAAATCTATATTCCTAAATATGAACTACAATATGGTTTAATAAATCATATTAGGGCATGATGGAATCGAACCACCAACCTCCTACTTGTAAAGCAGGAGCTCTTCCATTGAGATAGAACCCTTTAAAGAATAAATATTAACCTTCAAAATCTTGGGCCTCAAAATCAGTTAATTGTCTCAAAACACAATTTAGTAGTGAATGTGACCCAAGAGTTCATTGTTCTACATTCTTACCCTTGATAGTGATGGGCACTTGGCAAAACCATTAAGAATGGAAGTAATGAACCTAAAATCTATGCATATTTGTAAATGCATGGAATGTGAATTCATACAATCAGTTGAGTATATGAAAACTAACAACTAGTAACCTCCACTTTCAGCCAAGAGATTCCCAGCCTACCTATCAATGCTATATAGAGAAGATCTGACAACTTCATGTAAAAGTGGGTGCATAGTAGATATATATACAAGAAAATCAAGTTTAAAACTGATAAGTTTCATTTGAAGAACCCCCAAATTGATATAAACCATGTTGAAGTTAAGCATTTCACATTATTTAGCACTTCTCTGGTTCCATTGAATAATTAAGAGGATTTGTAAAAGGAAAAAAAGAAACCCAAACATTTTGCACCTAGTAATTCATAAGAATTTCTGAACAACAATAAATGCATTGGGAACATGATGTTCAATCACAGTATAATATAATATATAAAAGAAAAAAGAAGATGTTTTAAAATTGGATAGAGATCCAACTATCTTGTTAAATACAAAAATAAAAGAGCCATAAAATAAAAGGTCTTGTACATTTGATGCAAGAAAGATTAAAAATAATCGAAGGGAGAATTTAACTTACACAAATATGTTGTTAGTGACACCTGCTGGAAAGTACTAAAGTCTAAACACCATCAAGTTATCAAATATTTACACCAAATGGAACTTAAACTAATCTCACCCACTAATATATATATGCCCTCAGGTATACAAATTCCTTGGTTATTGCTCAACCAATTTGATCCATAAAAAAAGCTACATATTTTCCCTTCAACTAACCCACTATTAAGTCAACAAAAGTAAGTGTCTAGTCAAAAAAAGAAGTATGCCAAAATCATTACAAATAAAGTAAGCACAATACAACTACAATTCTAATATGTGGAAACTCCATAGTTTAAAGAAAATACTTTTTGAAAGATAACATTCAAATTCTACTAAAACATAAACTCAAAATTAAATTTGGAAAAACACCTTACGACACTTGGAAGTAGGCGAACCTTCAGGGTAAGCATCATCTGGTGAACCTTCAGGGTAAGCATCATCAGAATGGTCTAAATACTACCTTTCAAAATTAGAGTGGATTTTTCATTACCGGTGCTATTATTTGTATCATTTTGTATATGAAAAATTGAAACATGCAACAACAATGCAAGTAGCATTTAATATTATTAGTACCAAACTTTTAAATATTTCCTTCAATAAGTACAAAGAGTGATTAGGTGAAAACCACACCTAAGTTATTGAAATTTATGCTCCATTCCTATCAGATGGATATTGCATATCAGTTGATGCTCAAGTTGTGCCTCCCCACCATAACTTGATGATGGACCCTTAGAAATTGAGGCATTAGGATATCCCTCAACCTCACGATGATAATTTGATGCCTCACATTCCCTCCAACTTCAAACTAGATGTGATACATTAGGCATCAAAAGATGTTGTAGTCCCAAATAATCTACTGTAGCATTCTCCCCATGTAAACCTAAGTACAACTCTGACAGATTTTGACTTCTCACTCCTATTTGTTGACTCATTTAAAGTTAGTTACTTGGAAATAGATTTTGTAAAGCCTGCAGAAGCACGTTAGATATTGCAATAGGTGCTCAAGTCTAGTCTACATCCGGTTTGGAAATATCGGTTGTTGCAGTGTTGTTGGATATGATACATTAAGTCAACACTACTACCTATTCTACTACCTGCTTTTCCTTTAGACATCATGCCAAAAAATATCTGACCATCACCAGGAGGTAGCTGTAACAAAGTGATACCTTCACTATCAGATATACCACCATTTCTCTTCTCATAATCTCCTTGCATATTATGAATACCAAGGTGTATTCTCTAAGCATGTACACTCAATGGTCTTTGTTAGGACAAACCTTGTTCTGTTATTAAACCTGTACAATTAGAACAACAAGATCATACTTCATATAGAGTGTAAAAGTTGGAACCTCTACAACTAAAAATATGTTTTTTCATATAAAAATAATTTGCAATCATTAAAATAAATAAAGAACCTTTGTAACCATATTGAATTTTTTTTTCCTTAAAGTATTGAGATGCATGTGAACAATCATAAATCTTGTGATGATGTCATAATTTGAAGGCCTCAAACAATAAAACTAGGAATATTATTTAATAGTAGTGGACATTGAATGATAAAGAACAGACAATAGTATTTTTATGATTGACATGCTATGTGATGATGCCCTACCAATAAAAAGAAAATTAACAATAGTCAGTGAACATTTGGTCATTGGGAAGATAGATAGTAAAAACAATAATTAAAAAGCCATCCTTTTACGTTCTAATGAATTATTCAAAATTCATTTAAGCTCCCCAAGTTCATGTTAGACAAACCCACAGTCAAAAGCACAACCCTTGTCCAAGTCCCTAGCTAGATCAACCCAACTCCCAAAAGGAGTTCAAAGCAGACCCAAATCGGAGGCTTGCACCTAACAAAACTAGCTTCTTAGGATCATATTCATCAAACATAACAACCTCTATGCATCACTGAACCAATTCACTATGATCTTTGATCAATAGATACAATAGTTACAATACCTTTTCCCTTTTTATACAATAATAGTTACACAATTAGTTTAAATGAAGGATATACTAATGATCAATACAATGTATGTCATTTGTTATTTGACTTGTATAAAAGGAGTTCATATATATCAAGGATCTAGCCAAATTTTAAATGACCTGTATCTCAGAAGGGTACAATGAGTATGAGTGTGTTGGGTATCAAAGGATCACTTCTTATTTTCCTTTCTTCCTAGTACTTGAAGTTAACGATTAATAGATTTTAGTTTTATATTGAGAAAATAGACAAAATTTACTCCTTTCCAGAAGTATCATTAAAAATAAAATCTATGAAGACACATAGGTGCAAAATAATACAACTTAATGCAAAAAATTTGGACTGACCATTTTTTTGTATTTTATAATAGCCAATCAAAAATATTGGTCATGTTGCATTGTTTTTGATGAACTGAACTCCAAAAAATATGCTTAAGCAATTCACTTGCCAAGGTGATGTAAAATATCAAGGCTCATAAGACTTTAAGGAGTGCAAAGTTACAACTAATGGAAACTAAATCCTCACTCCTGGATGGTAACATACATATTAGTTATTGAAAGTAACCTTGTTTGATCAAATGACGTTAACAATTCTTATTCCATCCCTCTAGAAGGTATTAATGACCATTTCAGTAGTCACTTGTGATCTTTCCCTTCAGTGGTAAATTTTATGATTCATAACGAGGATACGCATTTTGATCCAGATATATTTAGGTTGAAAAATGGCAAAGAAACAAAATGTTTTCTAAATCTTGGACATCTAAAATAAAGCATAATTACCCAAAAACACAACACAACCCAATTTCTCACATTTATACCAACAAAAAGATTCTCAAAAAAATTAATATCTTCTCCTCCATTCATAAACAATAACCAATCCCAACACCAATGATGATGCAACCACTAACTCCCGATAATGTAATTTTTCACATCATAAACTTGTAGTCACTATAATGTACAGTGTTATCTAATTTTGTTGCATACTATTTATATTCATAGCTTGGGTTTAAAAATTTTGAACAAAAGGAAATATAAGAAGCCCTATTGTGAAAAATATCTCAACCTCAGCTTACTAAACTCAAAATGTGTAAATCCTATTAAAAAATACATTATGAAGAAAAAATACATACATAAGATTCAACTATAAGTTCATATCAATAAAATATATGATAATTAAACTCAAAATATTCACAAATAAGTTAGAAGAAAACATCTCCATAAAAAAAATTATGTACTCCAGAGATACTTAGCCATATTCCTGTTTTCATAACACAAAGAATATTTAATACTAAAAATCAGAAACTCCGCACCTTTTTCTGTGACCTTCAAGAAAATCTAAGATGTTTAGTGTACTATTGCCAAGTTGATTTTACATTATGAATCTGGAATGTAAATATTTTAATATTACGTACCAACTTTGCTTTGCAGTGCTCCGTGCACTGATGGTTGAGTCTCACCCACACATTGACTGAAGAATTTGCATGTTCCACTTCTTCTCAGCTTTTGTAGTGGCAAGCCTCGCTATCCCTGTATAAGTAGCATTACCTAAACAATCATAGAAGTAGGGCCAGTTTTACAAAGGTTGTTGGATTCATCCTGTACACACAAATTCCAGAATAAATGTGTATTGACTTGGAAAACTTATCTGTATAAATAACTACCTGGAACAACAATGATGCCTTTTCATTACAATTATTTACAAGTTAAAGTTAGTTTAGTCTTAAACTCCTCTTCACACGTATCCCATCTTTTAATTTTAAGTAGATAGTTTTTTAAATATTAGAATATGGAATAGAATCTTATTAGAATTTTAAGATTTATTTAACTTTGTTTTATTACCTGATATTTGTCCTTATTAATTTTAAAATTAATTTAAATCTTGGTTTATTATTAATAGATTATTAGGATTATTTTTAAAGGTAAATTTATAGATTTAGTTATGTTTATTTTGAGGGTGTCTAATTATGAATATTTTATAATTAGTTCTATTATAAATTTAAATTTGTTAAAAAAATTTTAAGACTATTTTAGCAAGAATAGCCAATAAATTTAATAGCATATTTAGGTGGTTAGCGACTTTAGGAACTAGTTTTTAATGTATTAATTAGGTGTTCATAATTGGGGCAATTGTATATAGATATGGTTTAGAATCCTTGTACCTAGTATTGTGCCATCTTATCCTTTTGAATTGACTAATTCAGTAGATTCGTATTTGTGGAATAAGGATGTTACTCTAGTTTAAAGAGACTTAATTAATACTTAGGTATGCATCAAATCTAGATTAGTGATGTAAATAACAATTAAGTGTTAAGATCCTTAATGAACCATTCTTTTACTCATTTTTCTCATTGATTGGTGTAATACAACCTAGCATATTTAACTACTCTAATTCAAATAATTGGACGAGAATAATTCATTTAATAAATTTACAATGTGATATTATTTTTGTATATTATATTTAACCTTGAGTGTATGTTCAAGACTAGAGTAGAGATGGTTCTTTAATGATTGTCTTCATCAGTGAAAATTTTAGTGGTAAATATTCCCCATTTGGAGAATGTCTCATGTCAACAACCCGAGATTTGGTGAATAATATGTGTATATTGGGTTGGCTGTCGCCCAAAATATATAAATATTGGGTAGAATTCCCGGGTCCATCGCCCATCGGTTTATGTAATTTTATCCATTTCTTTCACAATATCGCCAATCGAATCTAATTTTTGGACATTGTAATTTAAAAAAAAATTGCCTACAATTTCGAAAGCTTGTCTTAATCGGTAACCCATATTTGCCAATGGTGTTATAAAGATATATTTAGAGGAGGTTAAGTATATAGATATTCCATATGACATGTGTCTCTATTCCAGATACTTTCTATGAAACTTTGTTGCTTTTATAACTTTCACACGTAATAAAGTTTACATGTGTCTCTATTTCGGAGACTTTTGGTGGAATCTTTGTGTCCTTTAAGACTTTGGCCCAAAATAAATTTACACCATTGATTTCAGATCATCCAACAGCTACAAAAGAAGGGTTAATTCTGATTAGCCAATATAAAATTAACTCATGGTGCATTAAAAAACTAATAAAAGTCATTTGAGTTGCCCCTTGACCCCATCTTGGGGGTGCTGCCCCGAAGCTTGTTGAATATTTTGGGCGATAATTGCACCGATAAAATGGGAAAATTTAACCTTCAAGTTTGATAATTGATTAAGTGATTTATTCAATAATGAAAGATTTTCTTGAATTTTAGAAAATTTTTATGCGATTGAAAAACGTTTGCCAGTAAAATTAATATTTAATCCTTTCAAATTAAAAAATTTCACCAATAATATTAATTTTCCTCCTAAAATAGTGTAGGATTCACCATGAATTTACATATTTTCCTAAGGGGGGGGTTTCTTAAAGTTATCCCCAGTCTTCATAGATGATCTATTTAGTAAGCTAGATTACGTTGAACCTTTGATGGATAGGTTGTAGTGGTTTTGTTAGAGGGTTGTATTACTCAAATTCTTCCTTAAATATAATCTTGAGTAATTATATATGTGTTTCTAGTAACATTTTAACCTTAACTATTTAAATTTGTACCTTCTTAAGGCTAGAGTTACTTATTGGATTTGCTCAACACTTCGAATATCATATTATTTTACTAAAGTTTGACATGAGATAATATAGGATTTGATGATTTATAAAATTAAATATTTGTATTTCTTGGCTAAACAATCATCTTAGAAACACATAGCATTGGACTGCTACTTCACAATTGGACACCCTAAATGGCTGCTAAGTAGATTATTTAGTCTCATTTAATTATCGACCAGGGACGTAAACTTGGAATGGTGTTTGCAAAGTATATGCTTCAAACCTCCTTGATTCTCATGGCTAAACCTATGGAATCAAGATAAGAGACTAAAAATCAAATTATGCACTCTATTCATTCATGGAGGAAATGTACTTGGAAAATAAACAGTGCTACAATGCCAAATTCTATTCCAAAAATTATATCAACTAATTCTCTCCTTTGTGGAACTACAAAATTCCACTTATTTAAGTAGAAACTACAGTACTACCTAAATCTAGGATCACTCCACTAATGAGGATCACTAATGGATACATCGTGCTCATAACAGAAATATCAAACAGCAATAGTAGGTCTTCATGTTCTTCCCAGAATATAGCATGCAGTGGTTCTAGATCTGCGCACAGTGTCTACTCAGGAACTGAACTGACTCATTCCTCCGTGAGAGTTTTGCGACACACCCATCTTCAACTGCTTTACTTAATTCCTTGCTTTATGTTGGTGCTTCTGAAGGTAACGACTGTTGTTGACCCTTTCAACGCCATGCTATAATTCTTGAACATGCCATGACTTGAATCCTACAAAATGGTTAGCATACATAACTTCCGACACATAAATATATTTTATCATTTAATACTAAGAAAGAAGTGTGAGATTTCATTCAATATTCTTGCACAGCATTTGGCTATAGGAAGGAGAGTACCCATAAACATACCATAGGGAAAAGGACTATCTATTCAACATGCAATCACTTATATCCTGCAACTTCTATCCATTAGTTCCAAGAAAAATACATTATGTTTTTACCAGTCATTTTACCTACTTATGTCCTTACATATAAAATATATAAAAACCATAATTTTAAAGTCTCTGCTTTGAAAATAAAATGTTGAAAAAGGAAAGTAAACATATGGAAAAGATGGCCTTTTGAGAGGCTCATCATTCCCCCCAACTGCACTATTGTTGGTCCCCAACAATCATGAAATTACAGATCCTAACCCTAAGCCTCAGGTCGCTGGCAGTCTTCTCACCTGGTTCATCAAAAACATAATTGAAGTATCCATGGCTGTTCTGAAGTCTATCCCACCTCTATCTTTCCTTAACCATATCATGCTCTTCTGCATTCTCATTTACTGCCAGCAAAGGCTGCAGGAAGATTGTAGGTTGAAATCTTAAGGGCATCCAATAATGTAGTTGTGTGCGGCCTAGCATTATAAACCATGGGACACGACGAGTAGCAAGAGTTAAATTTTGTGGAGAATGGGGTTCCCTAATTTTTAATTCATGGGGCATCCTTATCCACCTCTGCCTACAAGCTGCAATAGCAGCCTCAACATCTTGTGAAGAATGTTTTTCCCAATCTGCATATCCCTATTCTCTGATTGGAAGAACCTTGGGAGATCCACTAGGGTTCATTGTGATTGAGATCCAATCAAGCAATGTCCACCTAGAGCTTTGAACTTCAGGCCTCATCATAAGGGGTGTGTCTATCTCACTGCTTTGATATGGGAGAGCCTAATGCTCTCAATTGATCTCATTTTGAATCCAGGACATAACTTCCCTCAACTGCACATCTCCTACGTAAAGAAGTGAATTCCATTCTCTATTGTTAGGCACAACTAGATTGTGTAGATATAATTCACATAACAGATTCTTGATGGGCATAGGTGCTAACCGGAAGGCATCATAGAAGTCGTGAGGTGTAGCAATGTAAGGATTTAATCTCTCAACAATCCTTGTCAATTGAAAGTTAACAAATTGTTCCTTAAGGAACAATGCATAAACTGGAGAAGGTGACCTACATGCCATTGCTGCAGGAATCAATTCAGTGATCTACTCAATTCTCCTCTCCAATACTACAATCTGATTTGTTTTGTGCTCAACTATTTGTTTTGTACTCAAGTTGACAAGCCCGCTCCTCAATTATCCATTTTAATTTCTCTGTCTCTAGTTCCCATTGTGTCTTTTCCCAGGTGATATTTTGGTACAAACTCAATCCTGCTACTAACGGTGTGGATAAATTTGATCATGGCATGGGTTCTTGCTGAAGAACATTAATCCACCCAGATGTAGTTTGATGGATCTTTACTTCCTCCACATTAGTGAAAGTAGCCCCTTTCCCCTTGTCACAATTTTTTACTGACTCATCTGCTTGGCAGGATTCATCGATTGAAGCTTTTCATTTGCAAATGACAAGGGTTTTTATTGGATCATTCACTTGCAATGATTCAACTACCTTGGCTAATGTGTCCAACCCATCCTTGCTCAACTGTTCAAACACTTCTTCCACAATGTCCTCATTCACTGCATGAAATTCATCAGGAGGAAGATTCTCTAAACTGTCATCAGAATCTTGACTAGAATTATTGCAAAATCCCTCTGTTTCTAAAGAATCCTTATCACTGTCCACAAGGATGTATTCAACTTGTGGATCAGCTGTAGCTTCATCATCCACAATGTGGGCTAGGGTATCACTATCTACTCTTTTTGAAGCCATTGCCTCTGAAGAGGACTTTTTTGCAGATTCAGAGGATTCAACATTTGTAATTGAATCAGGGGTTTTGCTTGCTTTACTAGCACTAGTAGAAAGTCTAGCACTCTTCCTCACAGGGGTTTGAAAAGAGCTCATAGGTTGCTTGCATTTCTTTTTGGTGGAGGACACCTCCCCCGTAATGGCTACAAGAGGTTCTTCTGGTGTTGCCTCCTTGGAAGAAGGCAAGGGTTCCTCGAGCATCTTATTCATATTTTCATTATCACTTGGCTATTGTTCTGGAGTCATATCCTCTGTATCTATGGTTTTATCTTCTCTCTTTACAATAGTAGACCTAGTTTCTTCAGATGGTGAAGTGTGAGGAGAGGTAGCAGCTTCTCTAGTTTTTCTTTCCTTTTTATTAGAAACAGGAGTGTTATCATTTCAGGCTCTTTTCCTAGATAGGGTAGGTCTAGAAGAGGATGCTTCAAGAACGGCTTCTATTTTATGGATTACTTTACGAACCCCTGTTGGTGTTAACCCTACTACCTACACTCTAGCCTCTCGGACCAACCACCCTAGGTGCTAAATCTTCCATAGCCAAGAATTCCTCCCAAGTCCCAATTGACTGTTTAATTAACTCCCTTTCTACAACTAGCTTAATTAAACAGTGATGGGAAATAGATTACGCTTTTCCTGACTAAACAAGAGATGCCTACTTTTTCACAATATTAAAAAGAAAACTAGGTAAGTTTACTGGCCTATTTTCATGGCGGAGGGCACTCAAAATCTTAAAATGCAGTCCATGCAGGTACTTGTAACGTCCCTCACAGGTGAAGTAGGATATTATAAATGCGGCAGGCTATAAAAACTCCATGGGTAATGATGTTCTTGAAGTGCCCTACTTCTTATCAATCTCCAACTGTGGGTCACTATGCAGGGTAAATTATGCCCTAGCCGAGCGCAAGTCAATATCCTTTTTCCTGTTTTCCCCTTCTTGTGGCAACTTTGTAACCTCTGCCATAATATCTTCTAAAAATTCAACCCTCAGAACCTTCACTACTACAAACCCATTGTTCAAAGTATTCATAAATTGAAAAGAAATTTCATCATCGAAGCCATTAAGGCTTAAGCAGTAATCTAGCCATCCCCATTTCTGAAACAACTCATAGGTAGCCAGGTCCCCAAGTAACACTTGATGATCCATTGGCTCATGCCTCTAAAGGTCTCTGCCCCTTGAAAATGATAAAGAAAATAGCTCTGTAGGATATGCTCAGTTTCTACAGAAAACTAAAAAATGGAGGCCTTCTTACGGACGCAAGATGTTTTTGTTTTGCTTTTCAAGAAAAACTAAAGTACAGGATAGCTTTTAATTCTAAGCAAGAAAGCATTATTTTGAATGATTTTCATAAATACATTCACGCATGTTAAGGTTCGCCACCCAAACACGTCACAAAATTGTCGTTATTAAGTGAACCTTACTTTAATTTTCTTTCAAATCAACTTTTAAATCATGATGACTTAACCACTGAAGGACAGATAAGGTCCCACATGATGGTGGTCACCATGGAAAGACAAGAAATAAATAAATTTTTTTCCTTTTCACTTGCTAAAATCAATTTGGAAGTATTGAAACAAGCATGAATTAAATAACCTCTCCCCCAACTAAGTATAAGGCATGGATCCCACCAAGTCGTTACGTGCAAGAATAGAAAAAGAAAAGTACACTCATTTCAAAATAATAAATGAATAAAATAAGTTATGTGCAAAAGTATGTGTTGCTAACCTGAGGTGCTGCAGGAAGAGTGTAATACTAGGTGACACACACTGATGGAGTGATGCAGCGGTGTAGACATGTGGAAGAGAGAGAGGTGATGCAAATTTTTATCACGAAGAAAGAAAATCACGGAAGTGAAATGTTTATTATGGAAGCTAGAATAAAATCACAGCTTGGCAGAAATCTTGGTGGAAGACCCAGATGATTCTGCTGCAGGAAAGGCGCTATCTGAGTTCTGCTGGAACTACTGTAGGAAGTCTTGATGACTCTCAGGATTGTGATATATCTTTAGATGATGCCCATTAAAAAGGAATTTGAATCTGATAGGATCAATTGTAGAGAGCTGAATAACGCCATTATCAAATACTGAGACTGTTTCATAGGGCCCTAACCAACGGGTTTGAAATTTTCCAGGAGTATGCTGATATCTTGAATCATAGAGCAATGCCCAATCGCCAATGGAAATTTTTTTATCTCTTGTGAATCTGTCATGCCACTTCTTTAACTGCTTTTGAATTAGTAATGTGTTATGAAGTGTAGATTTCCTATATTCATCCAATCCATTGAGCTGTAGGAGCCTGTCCTCTTGTTCTTTGTTCAGGTTAATATCCAATTCCAATACCATCTTGAGAGTCTTATGGTGAAACTCAATAGGCATGGATGCAGATTTCCTGTAGACCAACTCAAAAGGAGTGAATCCAGTAGTGGTTTTCCAAGTTGTACGGTAAGCCTAGATGGCTTCAAGAAGTTGAGTAGCCCAATCCTTTTTGTGAATGGCAACTATTTTTGTCAAATTGGCCTCTATCTCCCAGTTTGTGATCTCAGCCTGTCCATTGGCCTAAGGATGGTATGGTGAAGATTTACCATGCCTCACAGTGTACTCATTCATCAATTCAATAATAAGGTTAGAGGTGAACTGTGCCCCTTGATCCGTTACTATTTCTCGAGGCACTCCAAACCTAGTAAAAATAAATTCATATAGAAACTCTGCTACCTTATGGTCCCTTGCATGCCTCATTACTTTTTCTTCAACCCATTTTGTGGCGTAATCAGTGCATACTAAGATATAATACTTACCATGTGAAGATGGCTCAATGAGGCCGACAAAGTTGATGCCCCACTTGTCAAACGGTGTTACCACCACCTGAGGCTGCAGGGGCATTTCTTCAGTCTTCATGGGACATCCCATCCTTTGGCATCGGTCACAGTGCCAGGTATGCTTAGCTACATCTTTATGTAATGTAGGACAATAATAACAGGTTGTCAATACCTTGTATGTTGTTCTTTTTTTGGCAAAATGGCCACCACACGACTCATCATGACATGCCTGAAGGATGTCATAGGTCTCATCTTCATGGAAACATCTACGGGTGAATTGATTAGGACCTATCTAGAACATAAATCCAGATATCCATTAAAAGTTGAAACTTTTCTTAGCCAACAACCGTCGCTCAGAGGGTGAGAAATGAGGTGGTGCTTGTCCTGTAGCAAGGTAGTTGGCGATGTCAGCATACCATAGATTGTAAGTTGCAAGAGAGAATATGTGCTCATCCAGGAAGCTGTCATCAATTGCTATAGGATCATCAGGAACTCAATGACATTAGCTTTTCCTAGTTTATCAATGATAGTTATATCAAAATCCTGCAGGAGGAGTAACCACCTGGCTAACCTACCAGAAATGGCTGGTTTAATCATCAAGTATTTGATCAATGAGTGATCAGTATAAACAAATACTTCATAACCAGTTATGTAATATCTAAATTTATTTAATGCATAGATTACAACAATAAGTTATTTCTCAATAATAGTATAATTTAGTTCTGCACCTTGCAAATTTTTTCTGATGTAATAAATGGCATGCTCAACTATTCCTTCTTTTTGACCCAGCACTGCCCCAATTGCATAGTCAGATGCATCTATGTGGATATGAAAGGGAAGCTTCCACTCTGGTCCTCTAAGAATAGGGGTCTTTGTCAACACATCCTTCAACTGCTGGAATGATGACTCACAGTCTGTTTTCCATTCAATTTCTGCTTCTTTCTTTAATAGATTATATAATGGAGTGACAAGTTGGCTGAAATTCTTGATAAATCTCCTGTAGTAACCGGCATGACCAAGAAAACTTTGGACATCCTTCTTCTTTGTTGGGGTTGGGAGTGTGATAATTACTGCAATCTTTGTAGGATCAACTTGGATACCAAAGGATAAGAGGTAATTCCCTAAGACAACTCCCTCCTCCATCATCATATAACACTTCTCACTATTAAGTGAGATATTGTAGTCCTAACATCTTTGAAGAAATATTTCCAAATTAGAATAAGCCTCTTCGAATGTAGTTCCATATGCAGTAAAATCA
This sequence comes from Thuja plicata, assembly GCA_018584345.1. Classification (NCBI taxonomy): domain Eukaryota; kingdom Viridiplantae; phylum Streptophyta; class Pinopsida; order Cupressales; family Cupressaceae; genus Thuja; species Thuja plicata. Next base: position 1,595,854 of record MU225322.1, read on the forward strand.
TCCATGTATATTTCAACACAGTCAGCAGCAATGTCAGAAAAATGCTTATCACTGCCCTCTAGAAAGTAGCAGGTGCATTACATAACCCAAATGGAAAGACAAAATAAGAAAATTTTCCCCATGGACAGGTGAACGTTGTTTTATCCTGGTCTTCTGGTGATATCTGGATCTGGTTGTAGCCACTGAAACCATCCAAGAATGAAAAATACTTTTTGCTAGCAAGGTTTTCAAGTACTTGGTCAATAAAGGGAAATGAAAAGTGATCCTTCTTGGTTTCTTTATTAAGCTCCCTATAGTCCACACAAAATCACCATTTTCCACCTTTCTTGGGGATGATTACAAGAGGGGAGACCCACTGACTGTCAAAAATGGGATATGTGAAGCCAACTTGGAGAAGTATTTGCAATTCAGCCTTTACTACTTCTCTTAATGCATGGTTTATTCTTCTTTAAGGTTGCCTAATAGGTCTGGACTCAGGACTAATATAAATCTTATGAGTACACAATTTTTGGTCAATCCCCTTCATGTCAGTATAGTCCCATGCAAAAGCTTGCTGACTCTTTTGCAAAAGCTAGACAAGGCTAGACATCTGAGATTCAGTGAGATTCTTATTGACATTCAATTCCCAACCTGAGGAAATCTGCACTCTTTTAACTTTATCCAACATAAGAACTTTTGCAAAATAAGGTCACTTTATTTCATGGGGTAACAAAGTATGGAGATAATCAGGTGCTGCAGGAAATTTGGATGAAGACTTCTTGGGAAAAATGGTTTGTAGAGAAAAGTTAGGGTCATGACATGAGGATTATTTTGAGCCATACTGGTTTGTAAGGATTGCTACTAGTATATCATCCTCCTCCTGTGAGACCATGAATGTATTTCTACCAATAACCATAAGCTATTGTATTGAATTGACTTCAAGGGGGGCAGCACCTAGATCCAGCCATACAACTTGGTCAAGTTCAGCTTGAGGTTTGGCTGGAGAATACAAGGTTAATTTCTTAGTATTAATACCATTAGATATGGTCATTTTTCCTGAGTGACATGCAATGCAAGCATCTGCTGTGACTAACCAAGGCCTTCCTAGGATTAATGGATACCCTCCTAGTGTGGCTTTGGGAGACATGATGATGAAATCTGAGGGGTAGTCTAAGGAATCTAGTGTGAAAAAAATATCCTCTACCATACCATCTGGTTTGACAGTTAAATTATCAGGTAACTGGAGAATAGTGGGTGTTTCCCTCAACCCAATGATACTAAGCCTTAACCACACATCCATAGTCATAACATCAATAGAGGCTCCTAGATCAACCAAGACATTCTGTATTTGTATACCATTAATGTGAATGGTAACCACTAGACTCCCTAGATCAGAGTATTTAGGCATCAAGGCTTTACTAAGCATGAGATCATAAAGTTGTCCGAGAACATGGATAGTATCAGGATCTTTCTTCTTCCTACCAGGGTGCTTGATACAGACTTCCTTGATCACTTTATTATAGATTGGAATATCCTTGAGGGCATCTAATAATGGTATTTGGACAGTCATTTTCTTAAGTTGGTCAATCAGGTCATTTGTAATAGTATTCTCTTTAGGGGACACTGAAGGTTGGGCCAATCTCTACGAAAAAGGTGGGATTTTCTCAACTTGAATAGGTGGTGCAACAGGTGGGACAACAATATTTTGATTGTCAGAAGCTTCCTTAGTATCAAAAACATCAGTTATTATGGGTGCTCTTGGTGTAGGCAATGTCATCCCTGATCTTAGGTGGATGTCATTCACTTGCAGTGAATAGGCTTGCTGCTTGTTATTTGGATTTGGATTTGGTTGCGCAGGTAGTTGTGGTTTCTGAGGACTATTATTGGTTACAGGAGGCGGAGACATAATAGCTTGTTGCTGAGGTGGAGGCATAATAGCTTGCTACTGATTAGGCTGATTGGGTCCCCACTGAGGTTGTTGTCACCAGTTACCATGTGGTTGCCATTGGTTATTCTGTTGTGGCTGCTGGTATGGATTAAATTACTGTTGATATGGATTAAACTGCTGTTGATATGGGTTAAACTAAGGTTAAAAGTTCTTTTTATACTATGGCTGCTGAAAGTTCTGGTTATTCTGTGGCTTCTGGTTAGGCCAGTTATTATTCCAATTTTGTTCTTGAGGGACAGAATTGTGGGGGTTTTGATTATGCCACTGATTACTATTATTATTATAACCAAAATGATTTAAGGGGTCTTGAGGCATACCTTGTCTCTGAGCCCATGGTCGCCTTTGAGCTACATAAAAGAATTCTCCATTCTCATCATTTATTGCTTTGAACTCAGTGGGCATTGAGGTAGTGTCCACATATGCAACAGTTTTGGATTTACAATTTCTTTTCTTCTCCCTACAGTGGGAGTAGAATTTAGCCAACATAGCTTCTGCATCGTCTTTCTTCCTTCAGACTTGCATGGTGTTTAGTTGAGTGCCCACATCATTGATAATGTCCTACTTGAAGTCAGACATGAGGTTGGATAGTTCTATCTTAGACACTCCAAAGCCATTTGTCTTTTGCGGTAGGTCCCTTAATCCTCTTCCTTTTTTTATTGTAGCCCTTGAGTAATTCATACATATTGTCTTGATCTTTGCCTAGTTTTTCTGGGTGATGTCACCACCAGCCATAAGGTCCAAGGCTTCTATGCTTCCTTCATTGACACCTTTGAGGAATGAATGTTTCTGCTATTTCTCATTCAACTGGTGTTGAGAATTGCATTTCAAGTTAAATATAAACCTGGAAACATTGTCTTCCAAGGTTTCATCCTCTTTCTGCGACATCTTGAAGATGTCATCTCCTTTTAAATCTTGTCCTCTACAGTATTCTTTGTATTTTTCAAGAAACATGTTGCTCATGGCATTCCAATTTGCTACGACATTAGCTCTGAGGCTCATGAACCACCTTAGAGCGGTCTCCTTAAGAGTTGACAGAAACAACTTTAGCTTATGGGTATCAGTTGTGTAGTCGTAGCTCCCATAGAGGATATCAAACTCAAAGAGGAAGGTCTCTGGATCTTCAGTGATAAGTCCATAGAATTTTGGCAGTGCAACGAATGGAATGTTCTTCAGGTTTTGGTTACATTATTGAGGAGGAATTGGGAAGGGAAAGGTAGGCTGAGCCATCTTTGGAGGGGGGCCTGGTTGCTGTTGTGGTGGTGTCTGGTATATAATAAGAGCTAATGGGTTGTAGTGATACTCAGGTTCATCAAAAAGGAATTTTAAATGTAGTGATTCTTCAGAGGATGAAGGTGATGAAATTTCTCCTTGGGCGTCTGCAAATGGATTTTCAAATAGGTCTTCCTATTCACTATCTACTTGGGATTCTTTAGGCTCAAGGTTAAGAAGATCAAATGGTTCAGCCTGGTATTGATGAGGAAGGAATCTTCCGCGAGGATCTCTTCTTCTATGCATAAAATTCTTGCTTGAAATTAAATCCTAGATTATAAAAACTGGAATCATGAACACCAAAGTAGGCTTGAACTAACACCATCCCCGATAGTGGCACCAAAAATGCTTGGCTAAACAGTCATCTCAGAAACACATAGCATTGGACTGCTACTTTAGGATTGGACACCCTAAATGGCTGCTAAGTAGATTATTTAGTCTCATTTGATTATCGACCAGGGACGTAAACTTGGAATGGTGTTTGCAAAGTATATGCTTCAAACCTCCTTGATTCTCATGGCTAAACCTATGGAATCAAAATACATTATGCTTCAGGAATATATACTATCTCAATTGAATGCAATTATGCTAAGAAAATAGTAATCATAAGTAGGGCTTACTCTGCTCGCCTATGCTACAGGAACAGTGCACCAGTTCTGTTACTAGTGGCTGCAGGAACAACAGAGTTCTATTTACTTCTTAATGAGCAAGAAAATAACTTCTAATATAATAAAACAATTCACTCACCAAGTGGGCCCCCTTGGATGAGTGAATAGAAATGCAATCAAGATAAGAGACTGAAACTCAAATTATGCACTCTATTCATTCATGGAGGAAATGTACTTAGAAAATAAATAGTGCTTCAATGCCAAATTATATTCTAGAAATTATATCAACTAGCTCTCTCCTCTCTAGAACTACATAATTCCACTTATTTAAGGAGGATCTACACTACTACCTAAATCTAGGATCACTCCACTAATGAGGATCACTCCACTAATGAGGATCACTAATGGATACATTGTGCTCATAACAGAAATCTTGAACAGCGATAGTAGGTCTTCAAGTTCTTCCCAGAATATAGCATGCAATGGTTCTAGATCTACGCACAGTGTCTACTCAGGAACTAAACTAACTCATTCCTCTATGAGAGTTCTATGACATGCCAATCTTCAACCGCTTTACTTAATTCCTTGCTTTATGCTAGCGCTTCTCAAGGTAACGGCTGTTGTTGACCCTTTCAACACCATGCTAGAATTCTTGAACGTGCCATGACTTGACTCCTACAAAATGGTTAGCATACATAACTTCCGAAACATAAATATATTTTATCATTTAATACTAAGAAAGAAGTGTGAGATTTCATTCAATATTCTTGCACAACATTCGGCTACAGGAAGGAGACTACCCATAAACATAGCATAGGGAAAAGGACTATCTATTCAACATGCAATCACTTATATCGTGCAACTTCTATCCATTAGTTCCAAGCAAAATACATTATGTTTTTACCAACCATTTTACCTACTTATGTCCTTACATATAAAATATATAAAAACCATAAGTGTAAAGTCTCTGCTTTGAAAACAAAATGCTGAAAAAGGAAAGTAAACACATGGAAAAGATGGCCTTTTGAGAGGCTCATCATTTATCATGGAATAATAGTGATCTTATTATGGGATGGGATATTATGCCATTTTTTGTTTTAACATGAGTCTTAACTTGTTATTCAAATTTAGGTCTTTATCTCTATTTCACCTTAGTGTATGGCAGTCGACGATAAAGCTATCTGGGGAAGTATATCCAAGAAAGGGTTGTGTACCCACTTTTGGATTTATTAAACATATATTAATAAACATATGACATATTTTGTAACCTTTCTTTGTGAACCAGTATGATATGGTTAATGTATAAAGAGTCAAAATATGAAGTCTCTAATTGAGAACATAGCCAGGGTCATCCTTGATGAGCCCCCGAGTCTTAGGTCTAGTCCCTTAGGGTTTGTCTATTAGTATTTTTTATCCTAATAAAATGATGAGAAAGGTTCTATTTATGATCACATAATTAATGTTATTGACTCTTGTGATTTGCATCTAGTTTTGAGACATGTGTGCAAAGATAGGAATTGGAAAACATGAGGGAGAAACAAGGAAGAAAACTTCAGGTATGCAATGGTATTAGTTATTTGTATCTTATCTTATGTTAAAGGTTATCATAATAATTTTACACTTGGTTTTTAAGGTTAACATAGTTGTAACACTTCTTATTATTATTCATGCTTGAGATTCTATATTAATTCAATACAATATATATATATATATATATATATATATATATATATATATATATAAAATATCTCGCATGTTTTCTTGAGAAATATGTCCTTGAGCCGAGGCTCACTCGACATGGAATTACATGGTGAGGGAAATATTGGTTCAAAGGAAGAGGATTACATTACATCCTTTGATATTAAATCTACTCCACAATAGAAAGATAAATTTGGGTAAAGGGGCAAGGGTATAGATTTTGATATCGATGATGACGAGTACATGCCCTCCACAAATGTTAAAAAACCCACCCAAATTACATGCCAAGATGGTCATATAAGAAAATATTAAGGTCAAAGGTCCTGGGTTGAATCCTCCATCATCTTGTAAAATTCAAGTAAAGAATAACAAGGGTAAACGGCCATGCATTAAGCCTTGTACTGGTGAGGTTGTTTTGGGTAACACAAAAAATTCAAACGTGGAAAGGGGTAAGGAGAAGGATAGTGTTAAGAAGAAGGAGATTATAGTGGAAATTCAAAATTTGCACTCCCCAATAACTAGTGCTTCCCCTTCACTTGGGGATGCTTCTGTGAGCAAGGAAGCTACCATGTCCCCATGGAGGTAAATGATACTTCTCGCCACCTCAAAAATGATAGAGAGGAATATTGTGATGTTTTGGGTTTGGCAAGGCACTACACCATTTCCACTTCTCTCTTTCTAAATGGTTGTTTCATGAAACCAAGTAGAAGAAGATTAAATAGAGGGATCTTGAGAGAAAATTTGATGTTTTAGATTCTAAGATTGTAGGCAATGATTTTTCTCCTAACAGTGTAGGTTAAGATTTATGAAATGTTGAGGGGATGAATTTTGTGGTTGATTGCATGAAGATGACAATTAATACTTTGTTACTCTTGGTTTGTGCAGACTGCTATATCTAAGTTATCTTTTTGTTAAGGGTTTGAGGTCCCTTAAAAGCCTATTTTTACTGTAATAAAACACTAAACCAAAAACAAATATTTAATACAAGATACAATAAATTTATTTATAGGAAAAAAATTATCCACTGATACCTATAAGCATGTTATGTATATCCCTATTTCTGAGATAATAACTAACCAAATGAATTGCATGAAGATGAAAAGTAAGAATATACATTTTAGCATTGTAAAATCTTACCAATGAAATAATTTTCTTTCCTTATTTCCTCTTTTGTCTTGGAATCTAAAATTCAAAATAGGAAACTTAAATGCATTGTTCTCATAGATCAATCCCCTCAGCCTTGTTGGCTTGGCCTGACCAAAAGGTCAATTAGATTTAGGTAACTAGTCTTTGGTAGTATCAAATCTTCTCTTGAAAGACACATTTATTTCCAAATCTATCTTGAAACTCAATAGAATTTTGGTATTTTGACTACCTCTTGCCTACTAATGAACTACCTTGGAAACAATATAATAAATAATTCATGTCAACTTAACTTGATGGCTCCTTATTTGGTGAAACATGAGACTTAATAAAAAAGAATCATTACATGGTTCATCTTTAATATTTCAATAGTTTATTTTTAATAGATTATAAACATCAAAAATTTCAAAGAAACTAAATCTCTCTAGATATATATATATATATATATATATAAGCTCAACTACATTAAATTGTTTCTCAAACATGTAGAAATGAATCTAAAATTAGTAGATCCAAGTAACACCTTCTATGTTTCCATCTTCTCCAAGGACTGTAAAATATCTCCTACAAAAATATTACATTGAATATTCAAGTAGAAAAATTAGAACCACTTTCAACCTAGATATATATTAAATAATTTTGAAGAAGATGTTTAAAAGTTAATACAAATGCAAATGTGTGCTCTATATAAGCATGTAACATAAATATACATACCTTTTTTAATGAATGTAGACATATGGTCATAACCATTAGCGAGAAAATGAATGTCTTCAGAGATTTCATCCTCATCTTTGGTATATTCGTATGCAAAGATGCATCCAAAATATTGAAGCATATCAAGTATGAAATCCATTTGTCAAATATACATCTTTTTGGCAAAAGTGGTAAGCCACTATATAAATATTGCAGCATATCAAGTATGTAGTCCATTTTTCAAATGTTACAAATGAACAATAGATGTTTTAATGTCAAATATGTAGAATATCTCATATCCCAAATAATAACCAAATACAAATTACAAATTTTTTCATAAATGGGACAAATTATTCTCTCCCTCAGAATATTTTTTAGATTTTATCAGCTTGTCTTCTGGATAAATATCTTTCTATTTTTTGGTTCCTCATGCCTCTCTCCTTTTTAAATCTAGAGACCAAAAAAGGGAAAATAGACAAGAAAAACCTACTTCATCTCCCTTGTTATTTTCTCATTTAGAAAAGGAGGACCCAAGCATATTCCCATTCGCATAATTTGGAAATTTCTAAGTAGGGAGTAAGTCATTACCCCACTATACTAAGCATCATAAAAGGAGGTAAACATACAAATTCTTTCATCAACTCATAGATAAATTAATGGTAGCAATATTTTCAACTTGAAACTAAATAAATAATTTTATATTTTATCTTTCATTTTTTTATAGAGCTCTAGTCACCTCCATTAGCATATGAATAATTAGCAACAATTTCTCACATATATACTTTGTGCTAGGTTTTGAAGAGCATGATCATGGATATAGTCATTGCACATATGTTAATAAATACTAAGTAAGGTTCTTGTGACATAAATCATTTCTAGATCACCATATAAACTAATTATGGACAACTAGAACACATTAATTTAAAAACTACTATTAATTTATTCATTACAAACTAATTTCTTGATTCACCTCTCATGGTCACTTCTTTAGTTTGACAAGAATCTAGAATTCATCATCTTCTTTGATAAAGGTCTCATCAATTATATTAGCCTAACTTTGGTTGAGTAGGCTTAGAGTGACAATATCCCATTTATCCATTTTCATTATAAGAAAACAATGATAATACACAATAAAAGATAGCCACCTCCCTTTTATCTATGATCATTATAAGAAAACATGATCATACACCATAAAAGATAATCATATCCATTTTATATTTTTAACCATTATAATAAAAGAGGATACTACATAATAAAAGATAATCATCTCCCTTTTATCTATGCTGATTCTTAGAAAATAAGATACTACACAATAAAAAATAGTCATCTCACTTTTATATATAATCAATTTATGTAAATAAAATACTATACAATAAAAGATAAGTATCCCCCTTTTTATCTATGCTCATTCTAAAACAAACAAGATATCACTTGTAATAAAGTGACCTTGTAAGATTCTATAATTGAATAAACCCTAAAGATATATAACCATACATGCTCACAATGAAAAAAATGTAGCTATAAGATGTCATAAATTCATACAGCTAATATATGACATTATTACAACCAAAAATATGATATGTTTTATAATCTAATAATATAAAACATAATTAAATTGTGATAATATGTCCAAAGCATAATAGATTATGTATTTTGAGAAGTTCAAGTGAGCAAAGTCCCATTGCAGCAAATAAAGAGATTAACAACAATATCCCACTCCCTTATCACACTCTCCGATTTCGCAGCATACCTGATCAAAATCGAGACAAACATCATCTTGCTCAGTACAGCGAACACCATCGCAGGGATCAAGGTAACAGCAATATCCCCGTTTCTCACCACACACTCCGAGGTCGCAGCATACTTCAAATTCGTCCTCACATTCATCATCTTCATAGCAGAGTTGATCAGCATTGTCGCAGGGATTAACTTCTTGATCAGCTACTGTCATACCTGCCATGCCCACTAAACAAATTAGTGTTACTATAATTAACAATTTCATTGCCTTAGCAATTTTCTTTTATGTTCTGAACGATTTCCAATCCAATCCTATTTATAGATTATATCCTTCTAATTTGGAGATTATATCCAGAAATTTGTAATTATGAATGCCGGCCGGGCATCTAAAACCATTATTTCATTTTCTGGATATCTCAATGCCAGCCGGGATTTTAAAACGTCAGAAAGAAGACACGCGGAGAAGGCGAGAGTGGAGTTTCGCAAAATTATTGTTCGGAGATTTAATCGAGAAATTTGAAATAGAGTAATTTATAAATTTTGTCCACCTCTTCCTTCAGAGAATTAATCAAGAAATTCGTAATTTAGTCGTAATTGGCGAATCCGTGAATCTGAAAACAGCACAAGTTCAGACATTGCCCACGATGATCTTTCTCCTTTCACTTCACGCGCTGTATTGTCTTCAAGCCTACCCGCAAGCTACTTACATAGAGAGATAAGTTGTCATGGTTTAGGTTTTACCGCTTTTAGCGATGCAAACAATATTCAGAAATGTTGACTATCTGTTATGGACAATGATCTTTAAATGTCGAAGACTATGGCCTCTGTTTCATCGTAAATTTGTAAATTTCTAGTTCCTTGAAACAACAATTGTATCATATATACAAGAAAAGTGCTTCACATTTATAATTATAACTAGCATATAATATAGGGTATGTTTTCATAGTTTAGGTTTTAGTGCTTTAAATCTTATCCATAAGTCATAAATGTTGGAGATTACCTTTCATAGACAGAAAGATTCAAATTGAAGGTTCTAATATGTTTGTGTTTCATCATTAATTTATTATTGTTCTTTAAAATGATAATTATATGCTATATACAAAAAAATAAAAATTGTTTTCACATTTGTAATTCAAACTAGTACGTATTTTTTAAATTTAAGAGTGGCATGTATATCTTCCAATTAATTCACACAAGAAGATGTCTTTAGAAGCCTAAACTTCGAGTTTTTTGCTTTAAAATCTAGAAAGCATTCTTTTATTTGAATAGTTGGAAAGTTATTATGGGAAGAAAAAAAATTCGTTAAAATCAACTCAAATTCAAAAGAAAAAATAAAATCTTTTAAATAGAAATAGACAAGGTGAGTAAATTTAGAATGATCTTCCTAATGGACGTGACAATATCCAAGTAGTGACAAGATGTTTAGGTCGGCATTTTCTCCTAGACGTTTCAGGTTCTTAGTCATTTTCTTCATAAATTGATGAGATATTTCTTCAACAAGTTTAAATTCTTGTATACACATAATTGGATTGCCCTCTGAATCTCTATTGAAGGTACCTTCCTAGTGTTGGAACATGAAAGTATTGGATGGATGAAAAGACTCATGTCTATACACTCTATCCACAACTAAATCAGAGACAAAAGGTGAAGAATCCTTATTACCGTGCATAGTAAATTATGCCTTGATTTTTGTGGTCATAAGGACCATTGAGATAATTTTTTGAAAAAGATGTCAGTGGATGTAACATTGCAAATCAATAAATTATGGAACTATTGTATTCAATTTCATGGCTTTCCCTACATAATGGTCAAAGGTTTGACATTGAAGCCCACCAAAAATTTTGTGTACCCCTAGACTGTTAGTAATAACTCAGAGGGAGAGGGAGAGGGGGAAGGGGGGAGGGGGGGGTGAATCAGTGGCCTCAAAAATTTATCCTTCAAACTTAACCACCAATCTTTAAACCTTAGATTATTATGTCCCTACAAGATGCATGCCATGAAATACTNGGGGGGGAAGGGGGGAGGGGGGGGTGAATCAGTGGCCTCAAAAATTTATCCTTCAAACTTAACCACCAATCTTTAAACCTTAGATTATTATGTCCCTACAAGATGCATGCCATGAAATACTTTATAATGATTAACTGTCTGTCGGTTTTCCTTGTCTGTCCTTATTCTCCTTGATTACCGATAAGCAGTATAACTATTTACCGAAACTCAGTAAATAAGCCAAGTATACCAATCAATCCAGAAATGTATACATGAAATGTAAAATAGTAAAGTAATAAACCATACACACATAACACATGGATTTTAATGTGGAAACCTTGTTAAGGGAAAAACCACTGGGACCAGTACCCCAAATTTTCACTCTTCTGAAGTGAGCCCTGTTAGGAGCCAACCCTGTTAAAGGTTACAAACACACTGTTAAGTGCGACCTTGTTAGACGATTTTATACATAGAGGTTGTCACTTAGTATCGGGCATCTATTGCTACCATCCTTAAATCATCCTCCTTCTTAGACTGTTAATAGGTGTTAGGAAAATCCAATGCTACTTTCATGAATCAACCTTTTTGGCACTCCTTGGGATGTACCTCAATATATAGAAGACTGTTAAGTCATGCTCGGTTAAGAGACTTGATGCTTCAATGGTTAAACTGAAACACTATGACCTGTTCATATTGCAACTTTAAATTGCAGATTTTCATATATATTTAAGTACATTACCTCTCTGACTAGTGTATCAATTTAATCCTTGTGCTCCATTCTTTCTGCTCTGTGATGTTGTGCTCACTGTTCGTCGGTGGCTGCAGAATTCCTTAGCTCTTCCTTTAGCTTGTTTGATTAGGACTGTATGAAGTTGTTCTTCATCAGTTCTCTTCAACATCCTCTTTCTATTCACTCCCCTTAATCCTTTTTTTTTGAATGAATTAATCTTGTCTCTTATATAGACATAATATTCATTTTCTTGATTCTTGATTCTTGGCATGATAAACAATCTAGCCAATTAGATTTAAAGCATAACTCCTAATTTGTCTCATAAAAATATTCTTTCCAACTATACAAATCATCTTTAAATCAATCACTTAACTCTGGTCAAACAAAACAAAGTAGACAACCAGTTAAGTCTATCTTTTAGCTTTGCCAGCTAGATATTTTGTCATTTTCTGAACTCTATGTTCTGTCAGTCACAACTGACTGATCCGTCAGTGAGGACTAATAGATCCATCGGTGAGACCCCAGTTAGCTTCGTTATCTCCATCCGTCGGGCATCATTGGAAATTTACTCGTCAGGCACCCTTCTGAAATTGCTCGTCGGGCACTCTGTGGTTCTGCTTCGTCAGGCAACACTATTTTTTTGGTTGTCGGGTATCACTGTGACTTTTCATCTTTGCTTTGTGTGTTGGTGTGCACTCCATCGGTGTTGTTTGTCACTTAATGAATACATGAATTTTATGTATTACTAGAAGTATAATCTTGGTTCCTTTGGTTCTCTGAAGTCTTTGGAATTATGTACATGACCGTACAGATGATATCAAGTTGACATCAATGACAATACAATCCATTAACTGATTTAATGACTTGCATTATCTTTAACTTAAAATTATCAAACATTCAATCAGTTACATGTCATCAATCTCTCCCTTTGGCATTGATGGCAACATACTATATTATCACACCATACTATTTCTAATACAACATGAAATACAACAGTTGAGATTCATCAAACTACCAATTATTTTGTTCTGATAATCAATAAAAATGTTTGACCTTTGGTAAGCTCCGTTTTAGCTTAGATTCGACTCTTGCAGCTCTCTGTATTTCTTCTTCTGATGTGTTGCACTCTTTTCTTGTGTCTATTTCTCTCTTTTGATTGTTCTCCTCTTTTGATATCTTTTTCTTCTTGTCAGCAACTCTCCCTTTGTATAATCTTTTCATACAATCTCTCTCCCTAAGGATATGATCTCTCCCTATTGGAGTAATCTGATAATGGATAATCTCTCTCCTTTTTTGTGGATAATCTCTCTCAAAGAATGTGATAATATGGATAATCTCTCTCCCTTTGACAGTAATGCCAAACAAGTATCTTATAGATATCTGACATTAATGTTAAGTGATCTTTTCTTTCCATCCATAATATATTCCTTGAATTTCCCTTATTTACTAACAATACAATAATATGCTCTGGTGCTTGGTGATGATATATACCTGTCTGTATATAGATGTAGCTTTGAAGTTCATCATTTTGCTTGCATCAACATGAATGAGATTCTGATAATATATAGGCTAATGCAACCTTCTAGTCATTTTACTGACTAGTAGACAAGGGTTTGACCCCTCATTTTTTCCTCAAGTATTCAAATGTATCTTTGGGCAGTGGCTTGGTGAAGATATCAACCAATTGTTCTTTGGATTGCACATACTCTCTTGTATCACTTCCTTTTCTTAAACTTGTTCTCTCAAATAATGATACTTGATGGCAATGTGTTTAGTCTTAGCATGCATGACTAGATTCTTGGAAATGTTTATTGCACTGGTATTATCACAATAGATAATCACTAGTTCTAGGATCTTCATATGCATACCTTCTAGTAACTGTTTGATCCATGCAATATTTGAGGAATTTGCAGAAGCAACAAAATACTCTGCTTCTATAGTAGAATGAGAGATGCATCCTTGATTATTTTTAATCAGTGTGACAAGTTTGTCACCCATAAAGAATGCTACTCCATTTGCGCTCTTTTGGTAATCAAGATTTTCAGCCCAATCAGCATCGGTAAACACCTTAAGTTCAAATTTCCCTTCTCTTCTACACCATAAGCCAAATTCCTCAGTATTTTTTAGATATCTTAAAATTCTTTTCACAGCAGTCATATGTGATTCTCTGAGATTAGAAAAAAATCTAGCAATAATTCCTACTGCATGTGCAATATATAGTCTAGTGTGTACAACATACATGAGTTTACCTATCATTGATATGTACAAAGTCTGATTTGCCTCTGGTATCTTGTCCTCCTTTTTCAACTTACATCTAGTAGCTATCGATGTTCCAACTAGTTTGGATTCTTCCATCTTGATTATTTTCAGGACCTCTTTAGTGTATTTGGACTGTGTAATGAAAATACCTTCACATTGTTGCATAATCTATAGACCAAGAAAGAACTTGATCTCTCCAAACATAGACATCTCAAACTCTTTGCTCATCTCATTAGCAAATGATTTGCATAGCATATCATTGCCTCCAAATATGATGTCATTAACAAATATTTCAGCA
>MU225323.1:0-15180 GCA_018584345.1 Thuja plicata
ATTGTAAAATACATATTAATATATAATACATATAAAATAATATATGATATATAATGTAATATTTAATATTAATATATATTATATAATATTTAATATATAATAGATATTAAATAATATTTAATATATAATCTAATATATAATTTAATATATAATAGATATTATATAATATTTAATATATCAAATATATAATCTAATATATATAATATATAATCTAATATGTAGTATGGAGAAATAGGAGGGTAAGAGGGAGAAAGGGGAGGGAAAATTAAAAATTAAAAATTTTGCCGGGTTTTTCAGGTACCTGAAAAAATCAAGTACCCGATTAGGGCTAGTATTGCTTTGTGCGCCATACCTACTTGGTCAACTCTTCAAATGTCTCAAAAACGTGTTTTTCCCCTGTTTCTCTGAGTTCCAGACTTCGACCATGTAGTTGACGACTTTTTTTTGACCCAAATTTGATGAAACAAAAAGGGTATCTGAAGGAGATTATCAACTTTCTATCGATATAATTGCTGTCAAATTTTGAATTCGGTAAGTAATTATTAGTTATTTTCCAATTGAGTTACCTCTAAAGTGCTGATTTATATACTAATTGAAAAATGGCTATAACTTTCAGATGATATAACATTTTTGAAATCCAAAAAATGCGTCACATTCTATGCTTTGCCTACTATAAGAATTTTTTTTATTTTTTTGAATTTGGTAAAGTTTTCAATGAGTTAAGGTGGTCAGACACGAGAGTTTTTTATTCTGAAAACGTTGTAACAGATAATTCATAATTAATTATTTTTTTGGAATAAAATTACACAAAAATATGTGTCACATCCGGGCAGGAGTCTACTACTTATATATAAAATCTTATAAAAAATATTATCATTTGATTTTGATTAAGGTGGTCAGGCATACACCTACTTCTTATTTTTTTCCTGAAATTTTTGTACTGCTGCATTGAAATCTATACTTTTCACCAATCATATTAACTTTTTTTTTTCAGAAAAGGCCTAGTAATTTAGAAACTAAATTCAATTTCCTACAGATTCTATTCTTACAACTTTTTGATATTAGGTTGATAGCTAGTTCAATTTTTCACGTCAAGTTCACTAACCCTGATTTTCTGATTTTTCATTGCCACTTAAGGGCATAGTTTGGCCCCTCATGATCTTGCACATATCCTGCGTTCACATGATTTTAAATTTTAACGTCGTGATTTTGAAGTGCATTTTTGTAGTTGAGTAAACTGTCATGTTGCCCAAGATGAAGCTTTCTCAAATTTTGTAACTCTAAATTAATCTTTTCTAAGCCAAATATGTTATGAGGAATAAAAAGAAAAGGAACCATAAACAAAATGGCAAGGAACTATAACATTGCAAATCATTTAATTTAATTATTTTCTTGTGACAAGATGTTCTGACAGTTAGATTAGTCCCACTTCATAAAGAAATAAACTGAAAAGAAATTTTGGGGCGAATTGGAATTGTTTCTAAGTTTTGTCTTCCTTATTACTGGTGATTTTGGTGGACTGCACACGCTTGTGAAATATGTAACATTCAATAGTTAGATGAACAATATTTATCAAAGCAAAAGAGGCATCACGCCGCTGCAAATCACCACTTCTCTACAATATTCTAGAATCGTCCACTTGCTGGAAGGAGGCCGCCGCTAAAGAAAATATCAAGTATTATCAACACAAAGTCCTCCGCCATTACGAGATGTCGCCATTACCTGCTAAGAAAATATCGCGCCACATCAAGGGGCTTAAAACGTCACTGGCTTTGTTTGTGTAGTATGGGAGAATGACCATTGCATGACTCATTTTGGTACACACACACACAAAGAGAGAGAGAGAGAGAGAGAGAGAGAGAGAGAGAGAGAGAGAGAGAGAGAGAGCGTGATTATNCTCATTTTGGTACACACACACACAAAGAGAGAGAGAGAGAGAGAGAGAGAGAGAGAGAGAGAGAGAGAGAGAGAGAGAGCTTGATTATTTTCCCATTTCAAAGATTGTTTAGTTTTCAATTATCCATAGAGACATATGTTGCACAAACAATATCATTTTATTAAGACCTGGTAATTGACATCATGTACTATACAAATGTATGCAAGAAATAAGAATCGATTTTTCATACCTCTTCCATGTACCAATTGCACACTAAGGTGCAATTACTAGTTTTATCCATTTCCACTTAATTTTAAAAAGAAAAATAAAAATCCACATGATCAAGAGCTCCACATCAAGGGGAGGAATATTCTTGAGAAATGCGAAATGAAGAGGAATCTTAAAAAACAAATAAAAGACTGAAGGAAATGAAAATTGAAGAAGCTTGAAATTCTGCTCTCTCGGAAGAAAGGCAGCCACCGTTCTCGTCATTCAGCAGTAGTTTTTTCATGTCAATCAAGACAGCTGCAGTATTTAGAAAATGTGAAGTATAATGTTAGCAGAAAAAACTTCACAAAGTTCAAAAAATGGCAACAAGAGCTGCTGTGGATCGAACTTGCAATCTCAGGAACCTACAGATTCAGTCAAGAAGACGCCGCAGGAAAACATTCTTGAAAATCATCGCATGGCATTCTCAGACGTAGCAGAAGACGTGGTCATATGCATTTTGTCCTTTCTTTCGCCGGCTGAGATCGCAGTCTGCCGTTGTCTCAACAGGCGGTTTCATGGCCTCTGCTCAGATGACCGTAAGGTTTGGATGGCCCTGTGTGAGAGGCGGTGGGGGGCTAAAACGGACGTCAAGAAATGGGGAAATGGGAAAATTAGGTACATGGTGTTGTACCAAGTTTTGCAAAAGTGGGAGAATTTGGTGGGCTTTTGGCGAGGGGTCGGTCATGGGGGGCATGGACCCCTTGTAACTTTTGACTGGGGTGATCATTGTGTAGTCGGTAACAGAATAATTCCAGTTAGGCCCGGCAGCTATGAGGTCCGAAAGGTGGCATTTCTGTGGATGGGAGTTTCGTGCCATGGAAAGTGTTTGTATTTTATTGACCCTGATTGGTTATTAGATTCTACAATGGGTAAGGGATGTAGAACTGAAGTTGGTTCTGGATTGTTTTCTGGTTTTGGCAATGGTGCTGATGCTGGGTCAGTGTTCTCTTCTGGTGTAGGCGATGGGATCAATGGCGGGTCTGCCTCATTGGCTGTTTTGGATGGTGGGTTGGATTCAAAAGTGGGCGGTGGTGTGGGAATGAGAAGAATCAGGAACCCTTTTGAGAATTGGGAGGCGGAGGATGAGGTGCCAGACGGTTTGGTGCTGGTTAAGGTAAACTTTGTTGGGAATTGTCATATTATTGTGGAGGAGAATGGGGATACGGATCAAAATTGGACTAAGAACTGTCATTTGGGAAGAAGTAGCAGTTTTTGGAATTTGTCGAAGAAGAAGAGCAGGGAATTGTTGGACGATGGGGAAACCTATGGTAGCCTTCCTCAGGCTGAAATTTACCAGTACTTCGCGACCAAAGTCAGTCTGGGTGGGGATAGGTCTGTGAGAAAGCAGAGGAGGAAGGAGAAGGAGAAGGCGAGCCAGGGGAGGAGAAAATGGGAAGCAGAACATTTTGTTAAGGTTGTAAATTGCCATCCCACTCCTACTCGTCCCTTGCAGGGCCTTTGGAAGGTATGCAATGATTCTTCTGATTCTTTGTTTAGCAACAGAACGTTCTAAAATAGTTGAAGCATCTCTGAATCTGGTATGTCAAATTTTGCTTAGTTAATGGATACTTTGCTCCACCCCTGTCATTTTGATATCCAAAATCTCCTCACCTGCATAAAGTAAAACAAACTGGTATATATACGTGCACAGACATGACGGGAGAAGGAGTTTTTGAGTGGTATATGGGGTGTTTTCTGGATAAGAACAACTGTATTTGGAGTGCATTGTGTTGTAGTCGGCTCCAATCTTGTTATTAAAGAAGAAAATTGTTCTCATCCTATTCACTCAGTTATCTCGTATTCTGCTTAGTTTGAAAATCTGGATACTCGTTAGTTTCAGACGAGACATTAAAGCCTTCACATAAAATTTATCGAGTTTTACCACTTTTTGGTTCTCCAACCTACTTTCAGTGTTCTCTAAGGGTCTACAAATTTCTATAGTGAGAGTTTGGGTCAATGAACGAGAGATGGATGTATCTCTCCTACAGTTTAGGCTCTATAAGATCTATGTGGGTACCTCAAACAATACTAGATATTATCAGTGTTACTCGGGGATGCGTCCCCGACTTGAAAACCCCTGTCCCCATACTGGGGACATTTCCAGGACGGGGAGACAGTTCGGGGATGTCCCCACTCTGTCCCCAAAATTTGAAAAAAAGAGGGGGATGTCCCGGGAAACCCCTGGATGTCACCCAAAAAAGTTGGGGATGGTCGGACGTCTTGGGGATGCCGTAGCCGTCCCCAGACCATCCCCGACGGAAATGGCTGTGAAAAGTTAAAAAAAAAAAGCCTTTGACCTGCATGGCTTCTATTTGCCCGGTTTGTGGGCCCCTCCACTGTATATGCCTTAAAAGGCCAAAAACGTGGCCTATACAATGCATATTACCATTTTCATCTGCATCACAAAATTTGAGTTTCACACACAGTAGCAAGGGTTTTGGTTTTTCATTTCAAGGAGCAGCAACTAGGGTTTGTGCAAGTAATTTTGTCATTGTAGGAAGCAAGAGCTTGGAAGAGGTAAGTTTATACATCGTTCCATGCTTGTGTTTTTTATTTTTTTTTCAAAGTTTAAGCTTAAAATAGTTTGATTTTTATTTTTTATTTTTTGCATTGTTTCAGTTCAACTTCATTCTTCAATCTCAAAAAAATTTAAAAACCAAAATGAGCAGCAGTGAGAGTAGTAGTAGCGAGAAAGAATTTGGGGGTGGTCAAACTCGAACTCAAAGTCATAGTGTTGAGGGTAGTAGTGGGAAGCAACAAACCTGATTTGTTTAAGTGCCCTTCAACAATCATGAGCAAATATGCAAAGGGTCCTTTCAACAAAAAAAAATCTCTTCTCCAATATGTTACAACTAGGGGTCAAAAGAAAAAAAATGCAAGAGGGACTAGGGTGTGTAAGAACTCCTACAAGTTCTAACTCTGCCAAACCACTAATTTGCTATACAAAGGACAAACTTGTTTTGAAGTTTTGATAATATATGAATTTCTTTGAGTTTTCACCACAGGGTGCCAAGCAAGAAAGATAATACAAGTAATATAATAAACTGAAATAGACTGGAAATGCAATAGAGCTGCAAATGATTCTTATTCACTTATAAAATATATACAATGCTCAAACATTCACAAGGCATACCCGAGATATCTAGCTGGTTGTAAACATTAAATTCGGGAAATTACCAACTATATATAAATCTAGAAATGTAATTGATCAGCAGCTATAAATGATTTGTCCACTCAAAATGTATGCAAAATGCCTTAACTTTGCTGAGCGCTCACACTGGATGAAACACTTCAATCAAGTGTGAAACCCTTGTGTAAATTTCACCAAATTGCCAAAGTACTGTAGCGTTTACTGTTCACGCCACTGTAGCAGCCAACATAAATTTTGATTTGCAAATGATTAACTCTTAATCTTCAACAATCTTAAAATCTGCAAACATATAATCTTGAAACCTTGAATAATCTTTGTATTTCTTCACCAATATGCACAAATATGACCACTGTGTGTAGCCAACCCTTAAAGCAATCTTCATCTGATTTTCCACAACCTCTAATAGCTGGAATCAATGAGAGTTTTTGTTCCCAATGATCAAATATGGCTGAAACCCTAGCTGGTTCCTTCTCCAAGCAAGAACTCAAAAAAAAGAAGTCAAATATCATCAAGAATGAATTATATTTGCTTTTTGGACCCTTTTATAGCTTCTCCAAGTAGGTTGACCCCTTAGTGCTTTTTAAAATTCCATTTCAAATCCGTTTTAGGGTTGCACAATAACTTTATAATAATTCTCCAATATGGGCACCCAAAGTCAAAGCTACAGTAAATGCTTTTTAATATCATTTAAATGATATAACATGTCCTCACATTGACTTTACAAATTACTTTAATAATAAGTGGCCCCATAAATTATAATCAATTGATGCACTTTTAAGTCACTTAATTGAGGGTCATGGCCCCATTGCACATAAAGTATGCCTTTTAAGAATAATCATTATTAAAGTCACCTTTAATAATAACTAAATGATATAACTTGCGCATTAAACCTTATTTCTCCATGCCAACTGAAATCAGGGATCAACACTAAAATCACCACATGTCTAGGCGCCTTACTAAAAATGGCAACTCTGCAAATGTGACTTACTATAAATAGTAAGTCCTTGAATATCTGATCAACCAAATGGGGCAAAGGATTGACACTGCAATCATACCCTGCTCAAGTGCCCTGATATAATAAGTAATCTTGACTTTCCCAAAATAGACACTTACTATAAATCGTAAGCGTGCCAATTTGACCCAAACGAAGAGCAATCATGAACATCCCAGACCTTTGGAGTGGGAATTGGTCTCCGACTCTGCCAACTGAGACCCTCTATCCCTCTGACTAGCCTACGAGGGTCACTGATAGGCTAATCCAAATCACCAACCATGGTGAGCTAAAAAGGGGACATTACAGGGTGTGGGATTGTCATGTTTGTAAGGATGACTTTAGAAGCAGCTATACAAGGGTGAAGTCTCACTTTTTGGGTATTGCCTGCCATGGGGTTATAGCTTGTCCAAATCTAATTGAAGAGGATAGAATAGAGTGCCATAGATTGCACATGGAGGCTGAAACGGGGAAACAAGGTTTGCCAATGCCATCACCTACTTTATCAAGTGCACAATCATCTAGGCCTATGTCATCCACTATTGGTACTAGTCCTAGTGAGACAAGAGGAAAGATGAAGGTGAGGGGTGGTGACAAGAGAGGAATAGTTGAAAGTATTTTTAATTCACAAGCACGGGAAGTTACAGAGTCATCCGTTGCTAAATTCTTTTTTGCTAATGCTATCCTATTTCATGTGGCCCATTCCTCTTATTTCAAACAAATGGTGAAAGATAAAGCCATTATCGGTCCTTCATTTGCACCACCTGGTGATCATAAACTATAAACTACCCTCGTAGACAAAGAGTACTCGAAGGTTAATGTGTTGTTGGAGGATATGAGATGGACTTGGGTTAGGACAGGTTGCTCTATTGTGATGGATGGGTGGACTGATGTTAGACATCGACCACTCGTCAATATCATTGTCACATCCTCTGCTAGTTCTTATTTTCTGAAAGCCATAGATTGTTCAGGGAAGCATAAGGATGCAAAGTTTCAGTTCACCATTTTGAGAGATGTCATAGAGGAGATTGGGCCTACTAATGTTGTACAGGTGATCAGAGATTCAACACGTGTGTGCAAATCAGCTAGTTTGATGGTGGAGGGTGCTTACAAGCACATCTTTTGGACCGCTTGTGTTCATGCATTGGACAATGCATTAAAAGACATTGGTAAGATAGATTGGGTGAAGTAAGTGGTGTTAGAAGCTAGAGAGGTTCAAATGCTCATTTGCAGCTACCACACCTCACTTGCTCTTTTTAGGTCCTTCTCAAAGGAGTTTTTCAAATCGGCTGAGACAAGGTAGGCCAATTTGAATTACTTCATTTTAAAATTATTTAAATTATTGTTACATGTGTTTTGATTTTCCAATTATTCAAAATTATTTATATTATAGGTATGCCACTTTTTACATCTTGATGGAGAGGATGTTTGAGGTGTGTGAGCCTCTACAATTGATGGTGGTGAATCTAGGGTGGCCCTGATGGTCTAATTCTTGCTCTCTTGAAGGAAGATCAGTCAAGCTAAAGATTCTTGATGACAGTTGGTGGACCACAATGAGATAAGTTGCTGATTTTATTTAAAAATTAAAATTAAATGTTAGTCTATAGATTGTTGATTTTTATATTAAATTAAAATTTCTAATTCTGATTATAAATTTATAATTCTTTCGAATTGTTTGTTTGCATTTTGTAGATATCTTTGCTCTGTCATCTCCCCTATTGTAGATGTCATTAGATATGCTGATACAAACTCTCCTAGTTGTGGAGAGATATATGAGACATTTGACAATATGTTGGGGAAGATAAAGAAAACACTTGCAGCTAAGGATCCTACTTTGGGGTTATATGAGGAACATATTAGGCCCATTGTGATGCAGAGGTGGAACATAATGAATACCTTGCTTCATATGATAGCCTACACTCTAAATCCCAAATTGTATGCAGAAATGGATGGAAGGGTGCCTTCGTGTGATGATCCAGAGGTATTAGATGGCTTCTCAGAAGCCATTGATAAGATGTTTTTAGAGCAGGAGGCTTCCATATTTCGCGTACAACTCCTTGACTTCACAAATCTTCGTGGCCCAACATTGAGCAAACCACAGACGAGGTTGGATAGAGTCATATTGGCACAGAAAGATCCTATTGGGTGGTGGACATGACATGGGAGGGATACACCATAGTTGAAGGTGCTTGCCTCTTGCCTCCTTGCACAGGTTGCTAGTTCCTTTGCTGCAGAGAGGAATTGGTGTACATATGGCTTTATCCAATCCTTCAAGAGGGATAGACTTACCTCTAGACGAGCGAAGAAGCTAGTGGCTGTGCATAGTGCTCTTTGACTTCAGGATCGTCAGACTCTAGAGTATAGGTAGACTCCAACTTTGCGGTGGGATGTTGATGCTAAAAATGTGGCTCAGGTTGATGAGGAGACACCATCGGGATTGCTTGGGGTTCCGTTAGATGAGGATGCACTTGCAGTGGAGCATGAAAATGACAATGATTTAGAGGACTCTGATTTTGATGCAGTGTTGACAGAAGTGGAATAGGAGTAGTAGTGTGCTTTGTTTTTATGTATTTTGATTTTTATATTGAACATGAAACTATATGGCAGCACTTTAGCCATTAGGCATTTTGTATGTTAATTATCACATGCATATATGATAATGACAAGGAATTCCAAATTATGAATGCATATTGAGTATTGAAACAATGAAATGTTGTAAACTTGTATGTTAAGGTTCTATGATGTTTAAATGGCATGCTTTATCAATATTTTCATATGAATGTAATGTATATTATCCCTATATATTTTAAAATTTCCCTATATTTTATATAGCCGTCCCCTTGCCGTCCCCAAACTTAGGAAAAAAATATGCCATCCCGGAAACCCTTCCCCCCGTCCCCTGCCGTCCCATCCCGGAAACTTGGGGTAACACTGGATATTATATTAACAATGGATTATCGCAGTAAATAGCAGATAATTTGTTCATGTATGCAAGTAAGGATTTGAAAAAATCTCACGATATCAACTCTTGTAATGTCCCCTTCCAGATTTACCCAAGAATTTGCCCTAGAATCACAATTGCAACAAGTTAGGGTTAGAGTTATATCTTTACCAAGTAAAATATCTCCTTTAAACAATATGAGCTTGGATTTAGACCCTGCAACCATAGCCAACATACATACATACATACATACTTTCAATTATTAGGGTTAGATAATAACATTTAATAATCGATATATATATAATACAATATTTGTATCACTTCGTACTATTCAAGCACATTAGGGTTTGGAAGAAGAAGCTTGGGATGTACCCTGGGCGTACTTGTACTTGGGCGTACCCGGTCCAGGTGCGCAGGATTGGGAGGTGCATATGCGGTAACTTAGCTGAAAGACTAAACTACTTTTTTAAAGAAACTGATTCAAATCACAAATGAAACTTCAGATTGAGCTGCAACCCCACAATGCAAGTAAGACATTAGATCTAATTAGAATGAAGAAGATGGCATCAATATTGGCTGTTGCTACAAATCTGATTACAGTCATTTGATTAGAAATAAGCCCGAGGGATCATATACATGTAGATCTGTGTCACAAAATATAGTAGAAACCTCGAATATTGATTCTCTCCAAGTATGATTGCTGGCAATTATATGAGTTCAATTATCTGAAAAACATGAAATCACCATGTATAGATGAACCTGGAAACTCCATGTGACGTGTGTAGACTATCAAGAGTGAATGATGAGATTTGAAACCCTTACAATATCTCTCTAGTAGCCTATAAGAGATGCTGATTTGATGTTTTATGGCAGTGTAGGACTGGTATGGCAGTCCTAGATTGTACGACCTGCATAAAGCGTGGCATATGACCTAGACAAGGTTGGAAACAATGTTACAAGACTTAGACTCGCCTCGGACTCGGAAAGCTCATTTCCGCCTCAGACTCGGACTCAGATTCAGCGTTCGGACTCCACAAGGACTCGACAAATTGAAAAACCCAAGAAATTCAAAGTTATTAAGGATTTAAATTTTTTTTCATGCATCATTTAATAAATTAACATTAAAGACACAATAATTGAGATAAATGGAAGCTACTTTGCATATATACACAAGTTTACATTGATCACATAAGTATAAATGCAAATTTATGAAGGAAATAAGTTAAACTAAATAACACATTAGAAATATAAATAGTGTCACTGTCAAATGTCTACAATATTCATGGAATAAGAAATCCCTAGAATCGAAAGTTCAAAACATATATCAAAATAAAACCTAGAACCTAGAAGACTAAGGCTAAGAGTAGCCTATAGTAGTGACCAATCGACCTCGCAACCTTTCTACGTGTACCCCTAAGATAGGTCTTGGAAGATTATGCAGCCATGATCTCTACCTGTGTTTGAGGCTCAGCCTTAGTGACATCCACATCCTTATCCTCATCCTCATCATCCTCACTCAGTCTCAAGATCCTCCAATGGGTCTTCTCGCGCTCTAGCTCTGCCATCGCTACTGTCTCTGCCTCTCGATCCACCTGATCAACCCATTCCGAGTCTCCATCACTGAAGACAGGATCATCAACCTCAATGTTCCACTTTGCTTGTGGATCAACCTCCTCTAAAATGATAGGAGATGTGTCAGTGCCCAAGATCTGTCTGTGATGAAGGTGAAGGTTGTAATGAACAAACACAAGATCATTCAACCTTTTCATTGCTAACTTGTGCTTTTTTGAGTATATATGCTCGAACATGCTCCAGTTGCGCTTGCATCCTAAAGCACTACATGGCTGGCTCAAGATACGAACTGCAATCCTCTGTAGATTTGGCACCTGAGCTGCTGAGCACCAAACATCTCCCACCATGCATCTGAAACAAGAAAAAATAAAAATCAATTCTATAATCTATTCTATAACTTTGACTTTATCAACGTAAAATGTTAATAGAATTAGAATAATAGATAGAAAAGTTTAAGATATAAATTTTAAATTATGCCCCGAATAGATTTTTACCTAGCATCAGTAGTGTTCCGTTTTTCTTGCACAAGTCTTGTGAGAAGTCTCCTTGTGAATTCCTATACATTTCTATCTCACGGACTACATTTGCTCCAATTGATGAATCAGGTGACATTCTCTCTACAACATCGTAGAGCCCACTCCCCACCTTGTCATCGACCTTAAAATCTAGGCGAAATTGGAATGCCGGATTAAGGTAGTGGGCAGTTGCATGTATAGGCCTATGAAGCATAGTGTGCCATTGTTGATCAATGACCTCCCATATGGGACTACATTTAGCCTGATTCCTTGTGTAAAAAGATCTAATGGCCTCTTTCACCTTGTCCATGCCCTTATAAATGCATTCCATTGCAGGCTTCTCTCCATCAACAATTCATAGGAACACAATAAGAGGCTCTATGAATTACGATCATTGTGAAAGTTGAAACAGTAAGTTTTAAGTTTTAAGTTTTACTTTTAAAAATGAACAATGAACGCAAACAAGTGTGAACAAAAATGATGAAATGAAATGGAAATGAGAACAAAAAAGAAAATTACCTGCACAATCTCCATGGCCGGTTGCCAAAAGCCATTCTCATCAAAAACCTGATTAGCCGTCTCAATCCCTGCATTGCTCTTCGCATATGATGATGCAATTCACTCCTCACTTACAATCATGTGTTTCAAACTGGCTTTGGACTGAAGCAAGGATTGCAATGTGATAAAATTTGTTGCAAATCGGGTGATCCCTGGACGAGCCAACTCTTTCTTTTTTGTGAAATTCCTCATAAGGTTGAGGACCCAAGTATGATTTATAAATGAATTTATAAATACTCCTTGTGTGCTCTACACATGTTTTTATCTAGGGAAGTTTGCCAAGATCCTCCAACATGAGGTCAAGGCAATGAGCAGCACAAGGGGTCTAAAACAAGGTGGGGTGCCTCTCCATAAGAATTTTACCTCCAACAACATAATTTGCTGCATTATCCGTGACTATCTGTACCACATTCTCCTCACCCACCTCCTTCAACACTTCCTCCAAGACCTCACAAAGATACTCAACATTTTTTGTTTTTCCTGAAGCATCAATTGATTTCATAAACACTGTGCCACATGAGAAAAAAAAATCAATTTAGTACAATCAAAATTTAAAAACTTAATCACTAAATCAATATTTGATTCTTGAATATAGTTTACAAAAGTAGTAAAGTACAAGTTCTACAATTACCTGATGAGGAGACAAGAAAATTCAGCAATGTTCTACTTTTTTTGTTAGTCCAACCATCAGTCATGATGGTGCAACCCTTCATTCTCCATACCTCATGCTGATCGGCAATTGAGACTTTGACATCAGCCACCTTTTGGGTCAAAATAGGACCTTTTAGCTCCTCATCATTAGGGGCTTTGAACCCCACACCACAACAGTAATAGCATCTACCACAATTTGCCAATAAGGAGACCTAAAACAAATTAAATAAACAAAATAAGTATACTATTAAGTATTACTTTCAACTTTTAAAATCAAAATAATGAATGTGGCATGCTCTTGAGTCTTGAAAGCAAGAAAATCAAGACAGAGAAATTAAAATAATAACAAGTACCTTGCTGCATGAAATGGAAGGTTGTTGTAGAACAAAAAACCTCCAATTGCTATTTTTGCAGCCTCATGCTTCTCCTTATTCCAACCCATGCTCTCAAGCGATGGTTGGGCATCCAGAGTCGTGCGTGGAACAATAAGGGAATCTAATGTGGATGTCTTCTTACGAATCCGAGGCCCAATGCTCACACTCGCAGTGTCACTGCTTGTAGATGGAGGTAATGGAGGACGAAGATTTGAAGAGGCCTCTCCACAAAAGTTTGTCATTTCTTCCATATGCTTCTATTTAATTCTTTTTCTCTTCAAATTCCTCTAAATGAGCTTGCATTTCATGTATAACATCCTGGGGTGCAGCTTTGCATGATTTGGCATCATGCTTTGATATATGTGCAAGGTGATATTTCAATCGGTTAATACCTCCCCCACTATATTTAACATTGCAATGCCAACATATTACTTTTTTTGATCCGGGGATGGCATGTTTCCAAGCCTTATCCCTTTGGCATTTAACAAGGTCTGCATTTGGGTTTCACTTAGGCTTAGATGCACTACTCATAGGCTCATACATTAGGCTATTGCTGCAATATATTATAAATGAAAAAAATAAGCATCTACAAATTGTACACATTCTAATTAAATTGAAAAAAAAAAAAATCAAAACTAGGGTTTCTTACTTTTCCATCAACATAAAATGAAACAAAACTAAAACAAATGTAAACAAAATGAACATACGAATGTAAAAAATTTAGAAAACAACACAAAAAATGTAACTCACCTTTTCAAATTTGTTCAATAAATGAGGAAATGCACTTGAAATTTGTAGAGACCTCTTCCAAATTCTTCTTTTAAGTCCTCTCAATGTGTGAATGCAAGCCACAAACAATCCACAATGAAGATTTGAGAGCCAATTGATTTGCTAGTCTGTTCTCTAAAACCCCAATATTTTTCTCTAATCCCTTTTTTCCTCTCTTTCTTGTGTTTGGAAATTAAAGAATGTTGCTTTTTGTGTTTGAGGGAAAGCTATAAACCCAAAAAGTCAATGGGTTTGGCTTTAAATATTGTTTTTTAAAACTTTATGCCCAGCCGCCGCAACCAAGTCCTGAGCTCACGACTCGTTGAGTCAGTTGAGTATGGTTGACTCAGTGAGTCAGCCCAGACTCGGTCTGACTTGACCGAGTCCGAGGCCAGGGTCAATTTGACCCGTTTTCTTGGTTTTGCCTCAGGACTTGCAGAGTCCTCCCAGGATTCACAGAGTCCTATAACTGTGGTTGGAAATGACTTGATCTGGTTCTTTACATAAATTGCCACTCCTAGAAGGGTGTAAGACTCCAAATG
Organism: Thuja plicata; assembly: GCA_018584345.1. NCBI lineage: Eukaryota > Viridiplantae > Streptophyta > Pinopsida > Cupressales > Cupressaceae > Thuja > Thuja plicata. The sequence continues at coordinate 14,210 of MU225323.1, forward strand.
GTATGGCTTTGTGCTTGAGATGGTACAACTGTCCTTACAAATGGTATAACAGTTGGAGAAGTGGCGGTAACAACTACAAATCAATCAAATGTAGGCCCAAAACCCTACAGTATAAATTTGATCCGTCTCTTGTTGTCGGGATATTTGGATGTACAGGTTATTATATTAATAAAGTATTATGTTAGTCTCGGTCGTTAGTGACTGAGAGGTTAGATAGTTACGTCACAACGTTTCGGTCGTGGCCCTTCGGGTAGTTTATATACCCTCTCGGAGGATGGACAGGGGATAAATGATGGTATGATCATTATTATGTAAATGTACTTGCCAGTCTGGAATGATTAATGAAAGTATTTATTATTCTATGATATATTCTGTGTTTATTATATTTCCTGTACTATGTCTATGCATTATTAAGTTACCCGTGACGGTAAACATTTGGYGCCGCTGCCTAGACGTACTCGGGAAGGAAAAATAAAATAAATTGATGTGTTGATTATTGCCCGAAGTGAGCAAAGAATTCATGCCCAATCAATTGAACAAAAATAGAAAGAAGGAACTCGAGGAGGAACAAGCCAATAGAAAAACGGTACTCGCACAACAACAAGCCGAGCGAAGGGAGAGATATAGAAGACGCGCCGAAGGACTTTCGAAGGGAGTAAGTGAAGGCGAGGGTCTGGAGGTATTTGACCGGGAGGCTGGGAGAAGTGACGAGGATTGCCTAGAGGAAACACGGAGCTTGTTCGGGTCCTTAACTTTAACCCCACGGACGGAAGCAAGAGAAGTTCGAAGGAAGGAAAAAGAGGAAGCCGCACGGAGGGAGGCTCAGGATACCGTTGCCGCCTTAAGTATCGAAGTGACTGAGGGGCACGGGTATCACAGTAGCCCACCGGGCCTGGACAATTCCAGTAGTTCAGGGACATCAAGTGGTACAGTACCAAACAATTCTGGGGTACCGACGCCGACAGTACCAT
>MU225323.1:15909-38963 GCA_018584345.1 Thuja plicata
CGTGTCCCAAAAATGCATTGTGTGATATTTGCCAGATCATGGGCCATTCCACCAAGGAATGCCCATACAACATGAAAGTGAGGAATCAACAAGTGTTATTTGCCCAAGAGCAACCATCTACATCAGGAGGGTACGGAGGTAACCAACGCGGTGGTGGAAGGGGTAGTAACAACAACACCAACACAAGGAGTCGAATACAATATGACTCCAAGGATCGGCCAGTGATCCAGTGCCGAGCTTGCAATCAATGGGGCCACTTTGCAAAGGACTGTGACAAGGTCGACACCCCGCAGAAGCTATGCCGCTGGTGCGGTCCTGGCAACCACGAGGATGCCAACTGCCCAAAATCCAGCATTAATTGGCTGGACATAGATGGAAGCACAAGTACAGTACTGACCGTCACCCGAGGGCAAGAAAAGAAAGCCACATATCCAGACCCTCAAATAGAAAAACAACGGGCACGGCAGGCTAAGGAAGAAATAGAGAAGGCGATGAAGGCACGAAAAGAAATATGGGAGATGGCCACCACCTCGAGCCGGAGGGAGGCAGAACAAAACATTCTGAAACAATTGTTACATTTAGAGGTACCGGTGAAACTCCAGGACCTCCTTCACACCATGCCTCACTTGGGAACGACACTATTGGGGAACCTGGCCACGCAGCCAAATACCACACGTATGGACATCCCCGGAGGGTTTGCAACTGACCCGATGATACTTGCTGTAAACAGCGGAAGGTACCCAGCAGTTGTCGAGATGGGCATCCTTGGCACCATCCTAACAGACACTATAGTGGACGAAGGGTCAGGAGTGAACGTCCTTCCGGAGGAGACATGGAAGAAATTGGGCAAGCCAACATTGTGGCCCCCAACCTTCAACTTATTGGGCGCCGATCAGCAGGGTATCACACCCCTCGGAACGCTGATGGCACAACGGGTCACCATTGGCTCGCAACCATTTGTACTAGACTTCGTGGTGATACCTTTGAAAAAGAAGGGTTACGATGCCATTCTGGGTCGAGGGTGGTTGGTCACGGCAAAGGTAAACCACAATTGGAAGAAAAACACCCTCTCGATGGAGAAGGGGGGGAGGAAGTTCACCATCGACCTTCGCTCCCAGATGGTGAGCAAAGAGATAGCCTCTTCTTTAGACTCAGAATCTGACGGTGAGAATGGCCGAAGGGATGACGGAAGGAGTTGTATGGAACCTAACGAAGAGAACATCTTAGAATTGGAAGAGTGTTCGGAAGATGACGCTGATTCACTGAACGGTCTCTTCCACTGGCAAATAGAGGATTACGAACTCTTCCGAACAACATGCAATGTACTAAGTATTGAGGAGGTGCCGAAACATTTCCCTTCGAGTATGGTGAATAAAACGAAGGGGATGCAAAAGTAACCAAAGTCTCGACGCATAAATTTGATGAGCAAAACCCCAGGAAGAATAAGGAGCCGTCTGTCAAATCAATGAGTTTGGGCAAGGAAGAGGAACCTAAGATCATTCTTGTCGGCAACGATTGGAATCCTGTGTGGAAGACGACAGCCTTCAAAATCTCTATTCTCCTTCTTATGAACGGGCAAGAGACCGTGGTCCTTGTAGAATTTATGATTCCAAGCCTTTGGATCGCCATTGGAAATAGACTCGGTGATAGGGAAAGCTTGAGGGAACGGTTACACACTCTAAAGAATGAGATTATGCCAGGAAAATTTCGGGAAGTTGGCTACGACGGGGCTGTCAAGTTGTGGACTCTCGACAAGCTGGAGATACATGAGGCCAAATTGAAACCTTACCCGAAGAGGATGGACCCGAGAGAAGGGACAGAGCACCTGAGAGGAGAGGATGGCAAGGGACTCGAGCGCTTAAGTAGGCGACTTGAGAGCGGTCCGCACAGGTGACCAGAGAAGCATCTGGATGGTAAAATGAAAAAATACCCGTATGGCTATGCATGACCGTACGGTGCGGGAAAAATGATGAAAAAAGAGAGAGCACCGTACGATCGTACGACCGCACGAAAAAAAGATATTGCAAACACCGTACGGTGACATGACCGTACGACAAAGGGAATAAGGTGCCAATTAAAACCTGCATACCACCGTACGACAAACGAGATGACAGGTTGCATAGCAAGGCAACACTTCCGTACAGACTGTACGTCCACGACAGGGACCAGCAAGGAGTTCCGTACGACGAGAAGTAAAGAGGAAATATCGCACGTGTTACAAGTTAGGAAATAAAGAGACCGTACCATAGGAAATAAAGAGATCGTATGGCAAGACTTATAAAGCTCACGCGTTGACAACAATTACCCAACAGAAGGAACATCAGTACGGACCGTATGACCATGGTGCAAAAGGAGGATGAAATAATAGTGTACGGCGATATGGTATCCACCATAAAGAATTAGAGGCCGTACGGCCCATAAAGACACGCATGCCCACCGTACGGAGAAGAGGGGCCGCACACAGGAGTCACGACAGGGCTAGGACCATACGGTCACAACATTTAGACACATCGTATGGTGTACGACAAAGACAATGAGGTCTCCAAAGTGATCCGTACGGCAAGACAGGCATCACACGTGCAAAAGAGAGGTAGTACGGCATATCAGGAAGACTGTACGGTGAGAAGAAACAATATCAAAGGTACCGTGAATGCATTCTGCCCCAGGACCCCGCAGGGGCGCTGCCCCTCGACCCCGCTGGGGGCGTTGCCCCCTAAACCCCCATCGTCCTTTTGAGGAACACCATAATTGTGAGTTGGGGCATGGGGACGGCACGAGAAATTACTCAGTTATCAGCCTTTGGGAAGTGTGACCAGTTGATGAGACCTAGGGTTGCTGTAGGCATGGAGTGTCTGCATGCCGGAGGTGGCGAGAGCACTGGAGCAAGCCTTTCAAAAGGGGTACCACGCTTTGAGGCACTCGGAGTAGGTGTTGGCTGGACGTGAGACTGTCTTGGTGGATGCACAGAGAGCTCGGGAGGAGCTGACCACCCAGTTGGAGGCAGTAGAGCGGCACTTGGCTCAACGTACTCGTTGGAAGCGAAGAAGGTAGCACGGGTGGCTATCGGGGTTAGATTGGCTCAGGAGACAGTATTGGTTGAACAAGAATTAGCGGAGGCTACAGTTGAAAAGTATGTTTTGGAGACAAGTTTGGTGCCGGCACGGGAGGAATGTGATGTGACGGAAAAAGAACAATGACGCAACATTGATAGGGAGGGCGGCCCTTCAACTTTTTCAGGGATACCCTCGGCCCCTTCTCTTTAGTGATTTCATCTCCCTGTTTTTGTAAGTCGTCGGAGACGACTTGTTTTTTGGGGGGGATGATGTTGTCGGGATATTTGGATGTACGGGTTATTATATTAATAAAGTATTATGTTAGTCTCAGTCGTTAGTGACCGAGAGGTTAGATAGTTACGTCACGACGTTTTGGTCGTGGCCCTTCGGGTAGTTTATATACCCTCTCGGAGGATGGACAGGGGAGATATGATGGTATGATCATTATTATGTAAATGTACTTGCCAGTCTGGAATGATTAATGAAAGTATTTATTATTCTATGATATATTCTGTGTTTATTATATTTCCTGTACTGTCTATGCATTATTAAGTTACCCGTGACGGTAAACATCTCCCAAATGAAAATTGCCTCTACAAATGATATTAAGTGAGCCCAAAATTGCCGATTATTGATAAAACACTATAGTGGCACTGTAGCAATAATATGCAATCCTCAAAATGTTGAAATCTGGATCAAATCACTATTGCGAAATTGTAGCAAACTCCAAAATATTTCAAAATCCTCTACAAATCAGCAAACTTGTGATTCCCAAATGGAATCACCCAAGATTGGAAGCAAGGGTTTTTGTCCTTGGTCCCAAATGGGGAAATCCAACAGGGTTTTTGTCCTCTCATGCCTCAAATAAGCCAAGGATTTTTGTCCTTAGATGCCCTAGATTGAACAAGCTGCTCAAATCTAGAAATTGGATGCAAATAATAACTTGAATGATGCCTAACTGAAGTCGGGCGCTTCCTTGACATACCTTTTTGAATTGGGCCCTTGGGTCTTAAATTTCCCTCAAGTATTTAAAAGTACTTTTAATTCTTATTTTATTTTATTTTCTATTATCATTGTATTTTAAGTACTAAAGTATTAAAAAGTCCTTTTATTTTAATGCTAGTGTTTAAAAATGTGATATTATGTAATATACCTTGCTTATTTGACTAATCCTCAAATGTGTAAACCTGCAGAAGAATTTTTAGAACTTAATAAACGCAATCAACATAGAAACTAATTGAAATGATTTTTTGCCTGCACGAATGAGTGTCAGTATTTTATTAGAAAGATATGCATCTATGTGTATAATATAATGTACAAGCTACATACTACCCATACTAATCCCAACTAATCCTTAGGAGGATTCTCCAATCAGATTTATTAACCCTCTGATGAGAATAATTCTCAGTTAATCAACCATCATCTGGAGAGCCTCTTCCTAAGGCCTCTAGGATCTCTATTGATGGTGAACCATCAATTAATACACGGAAGGGATCCCACCCCCAACCGAGTCTCTTGTCTCTTCATATGCATATGGTTAACCACTACAATATATATTGTCCCTAAGAGATTCCCTAAATCTCTCTCTGTGTTCCAATTGGAATCACAACATTCATTAATAATGCTCTCTTAGAAGTTCTGAATTTCCATTGAGAAATTTGACTTCATCATAAATAACCTCTACCAAGCTTAACTTGGTCCCTATAATAATCATAATAGTAAGTGATAATGTCTCAGGCATAATATCAATTTTTGAACGGTAACACCTCTAGAATAATTCGCATTCTCTTATTAATAATTCTATTAACATTAAATCAATCAATTAATAACCAAATTAAGTATACCTCTGATGCTAGACTTTGCTATATATATTCTCAGTTCTACAACAATTGGTTGACTGAGATTTTACTGTGTTTGTTTTGATAGTGTTGCTGGCCGATTAATTCTGGAACGCATGGGATATCTCTGTCTTCTTATGGCGTGGGCTTGACAGGTTTCTCCCTGTGTTGACGCCACTTATTGTTATGGCGTTTACCTCCTGCGAACGTTTATCAAAGCTTCTCTTCCTCTGCCACGTCAATTCCTTATCTCTCTACTACGTCTTCCGGTTTCTTCCTTCCCGCTGCCTTTATATTGAAACGATGTTTTATTAAAGCCTCTTCTTTTTCTTCTTTTTCACTCCCCCCCGTCCATTCTCTCCTCTTTGCCGCTTAAGTAGATGGCGGGGGTATGAGTCGTGACTCCATATCACGCCTCCTCCCGCAATGTTTGACCGATGTTTTTAATATTAGTTTAATATTATAAATGATCTCTCTTTTTTTTTTATATAAATCGATCAATATATTTTTATTTATTATCTTTAGGTATTATAATTAATATATACTACCTTATATATTATTCTATATTACATTTGTTTATTCATTAAGTCAATTTTATAATATATATTTATTCATGTTATTAAAAATTATTTATATATATTATTATTTACAATAAAATATTATTATTATATATATATATATATATATTTTTTTTTTTAATTTTCAAAATATTTATATTTTATTATTTACAAAAATATTTACATTTTATTACCCCTAATCGAGGGTCATCACATATTATTATTAAGTTGCCCTTGAAATTAGAGATTATTGGGCCCAACCTAAATAAGATTAATAATTGTCTTAATTCAAAAAAAGAGGACATGATAGTCCATCCTTCCCAGAATTGTTTGATCACAAGCAATTGCAAACCCAGATGATGTATCACGCTGTAATGCCCATAGAGTCTAGATCTTATACCTATCAGATTAGACATCTCTTGCCAAAGAACATTATAGGGTCTATGCAAACTCTGATATTTGAGTGTCACCATGCCATTGTCATGAATCAAAGTGTAATGTCTACGAGAAAATTCCTCTGAAAATTTCACGATGAGAGCTTGGAGAGTCTCCTTCCCATCTCAATTAGTATTAGACAAGGAGCACATTTCACTCTCAAGATGATCCTCTTCAATTTTGATGATGCATGAAAATATCTACAAACTCCCACCCAAACAAGGGTTGCCATATGTGCTCACCACCATATTTATGTTGCACTGCTTGGCTCCTCCTATGTAAAGAAGAATCTGGAATACCAAAACCTTGAGTTGTAATAGACCCTTCACTAAGATGGCAAGCCGCTTTTCTCAAAATATCGGCCAAACCCTTCACTAAGATGGCAAGCTGCTTCTCTCGAAATATAGGCCAAATCAAACTGTGTATGAGTTGGAAACACGTTACAACAGTCACAAATCACCTAGAATCTCACCCAAATCAAAACTATGATTGCGGAAATATTTGTTCCTTCAACCAAAACCTTCTATCATCATCAGCTAGTGATAAAACCTGTATAAAATTATGCAATCTTGCAGCTGTTCATGTTTGGGGATAGCAGTTCATGATTTGAGATTAGTAAGACCAGCAATATGACAATGATATGGCAGTTGCAATACCTAGACATACTTGCAAAAATAAAAAAAAACGTGAGCAGGTTAGACAATGTAAGGGCAATAAACATCCCTATAAAGATTGAAATATTTTTGTTAGCAGTCACAAACTGGAAAACACTCGTTCCCATAATTGAAAACACTTGCATATTCACTTTTATGAGTGTAACTGAAATAATATGGTGGCTGATAATGGTGATAACTGTTAATGTTTTAATAGCTGCAGGAGACATCATTTTGTACCTGTGATGATTTTGTTATCTTCGTTGTTCATTTCTGGAGGTCTGCATCTGTTCGTGCCTCTCTATTATTGCCTTCAGCTCTGCATATTTAATCCTTCCACCATTCAGTTTTGATATGGAGGTTCTGTGTAAGATTTTTCATTGTCACAATGAGTCACTCATATGGTTCGATAGTTTTATGAAGTCTCTGCATTTCTGGTTCTTGATTCTGCCGTAAATCCTTGTTATTGATATCGGTTCATGTAATGATGTAACTGTTGTCATCCTCCAGCTCATCTTTTGAGTATGTAATCTATTCAATATTTATCTTCGTTACATGCTGAGCGTCTGCCCTTTTGTGTTCTGGGCAGTTACGTTTATAACTATCTTTCACTAAGGATTGTAATTGCATATGGTCTTCGTTGGCTTTGTATAGTGCTGAAGGTGAACAGGCTTCTTACCGTAACCATCACTGCCCAGACTTAATTTGCAAGAGTTGTCATGCATTGTGCTCAGCTGGAGTTTTCGTCTGTTTTGTCATCGTTTTTCTTATTAACGTCAGACTTTATTATTGTTTATTCTTTCCTCAGAGCGGTTGACAGTTGAGCTGATGCCTGTGTGTCATCCTTCATTGGGTGTTGATGTTACATTTATTCTGGGTGACATTTGCTGAGTTTATAACAGCTAGAGTTTCTTATTGCTGTTGGTTCAATAATGTGTTATGGGTGCTATCCATTGAGCAATTCCATTTCAAGTCCTTTGGCAGGAGGTCAAGCGTTGGAGCTATTGTCGTATTTGATGTTGTTTTCTTTAGATTGGTATAAGGCTGATGTGGCTCGTGGATATGTCTCCTGTGGATATGACTGACATCCTTACTGCCATTGGTTAGTATAATGGAGTGGGGTCTCCTTGTATTCTGTGAAGAAGGCTATTCAAACTCTTGTCAGGCTTTGTTAGCTGTAGTTGGTCGACTATTGTGGTGTAAACTTCAGACTGTATTGAAAAAGGGATGTGCATATTTTGTTTCAAAAACAGGGAATGAGTTTTTTGTTTTCTACAACAGAATTGTATGTGTTTTAATCATTATTGATTGATCGATACATGATCAAATGAGGAGTGTTATAAATTACCATTCTTAGAAGTATTTGTGAGATACTTGTAATATTGTATATTCAGCATTTGGATTGCAAGTGTGATCGAATTGAGTATGTGACTTATTGATTGATTGTTAAGTGTCAACAATCATAAGCTTGAGATCATTGTATTTGTTTTAGCATTAAATAAAAGAGCTATATTTTTGTGGGGCTGCGTTTGTCACCCTCAGGTGGAGGGTTTTCCGAGGATAATTTCTATGTCCTCTGTTATTGTGTTTTTCTATTATTGCATTCTTGTATTCTGGTTCTAAATTTAACATAAATGATGACAATTTGGTGCATAGATTTCTTGTTCATGTTCCCTCCTTCCTTTTGTTTTAGGAGATCATTAACAATTGCTCTCCTCCTTCCTTGGGGGTGAATCTTTGCACAACCTTCCAAGTTTGATGCTACCTCACCATGCTTTTGCTGCACCATTCCGACTTTTATGCAAACTTTTCCCTGCGGTCTCCATGTGATGCTCATGACTACCTGTTGATGTGAGTTTTGTTCCACTACAACATACAACATCAAACACTTAATGTTTCAAGGTGAAACACCAAATATCCAATCCTCTCTTGAATAAGGATGCTCATATGCTAAACAATGTATCTGGATTGTGTGATCAATTGAGACAACCTCAAGGTTCCTTCTTACTTGCGGACTTTCACTCAGCTTTACGAGGTGATATGTTGGTTATCATAAAGGGACTTACACTGTTCATTCAATGGATATAAACTTGACTTTTACTTCTTCAATCACTTCCAACCAAATAATTTGCAAAGGAAAGGGTCTATAAATCCTATCTAACTCTAAGAATGTAAAACAATGTTGATGATGGAGCGAGCCTCTAACCAATCCTTGCTTCGCTGTGTCAACTAGGCATAGGAGGGTGTTATCTTCTAAGGACGCGAGAATGATTTTCACATTGTCAATATTCATCTAAATACCCTATGAAGGCACACTCTTAATGAACATCTCCAATAGAAGTTAAACACTTGCAATTTAAGCCCAGACTAACCTTGCACTGTTACTTACAACAACAAAGTACCAAAAAGTATGGACACTAGCTTCACCACTAATCACCATTCAACAATATCTTCCATCCATCTACTTCTACTTCTATTCAACATGAAATAAAATCCTAATCTAAGTGAGAGATGCAAAGAACCATGCAATACTCTAAAATGATCATATATATCCACCATGCAAGCACAACAATGAATAAAGAACAATTTTGGTAGTATTTTGGCAACAATTCTCCCACTTTAACTCCCTTACAAATGATGTGAACAAGCCTTTATATAGGGGCTCAATTGCAATGAATGGCCAAGTTTAACATTAACTTGAAATCAAGGGCCAAGATTAAACCACATAAGCCCTAATTAGGGTTTCCATAACCATAGCTACAAATATTAAATGCCCACCCAATTACAATTAATCACCACCATGTTGGCCAATAGAAAAATTACATTGCCTCCATGGGCCAATAAGAAAATAGATCATGTAGAAGCATTAGATAAGGTGCACCAACAAATGGGCCAATGAAAAAATTACAATATTTTGTGGGCCAATGAGAAGAGAGGTTGGGTAGAAGCTTGTAGAAGAAAACTTGTAGACAAAGCCACCATTTAATGAACCAATAAGATGATGCCACTTGTATTTACACCAAACCATCTTTGAGAATATTCTTTTTTTATCCTTTCTCTCTTTTGGCAGATTCAATGAATCTAGCCACAATATAATGAAGTTCTTCCACTAGGACACTTCTGGTTGAGGATATGGCTGCCACCTCGACATGCTCACCCTATAAACTTGATAAACACCCCCCTTTGATGATGAGAAATCATTGTTAAGTCTTCAATTGTGATGGCTCATCTTCTCAATTGCTTCATCTTCAAATCCTTTATGCTGTAATATCTTTCCTTGACATCTTCTAGAAATTGTCGATTTTGTTCTTCCATTGATCTTGTTGAGTCTTTCTCCATCCGCCTCTTTGCATGACTTAGACCTTTTGATTCCTTCATTCCATGCAATCAACCCCTTGGACTCTATCTCGAATGCCTCAAATTTTGATATGAATTCTGTACTTGATCATTAATTTGTAGCTTGATGTTGTATGAAGCCTTCATGCTGTTCTTTGCCTGAAACTCTTTCCACAGCCCTTTCAATTTCTTGAAGATTGCCATTCTTGCCCTTCACCTCAAGGCCTTTCACTTTGCAAAACAACATTGCTTCATTAAACATTTAAATTTCACATTTTCATATCAAGTTCAGATTAATGTTAGGAAATCAAAGTTTCTTGGCAAAACGTTCCTCCTATATAGTTGTTATGATCATTCCATGGATTCAAAATGTAAAACTTTTATCATTGAGATCTGATTTCACTTAAACAAATGAAGATTTCAAACCCAAATAATGCAGTTGCAGCTATACCCTGCATTTGAAATGCTTGCCAAATTTGCAAACATAAACCCTCTACTATCCATGGATTGCCAAAGAAACTAGACTTTACCTTGCTGTGCATGATAAATTATGAGTTTTGATGCCTAAATCTGGAAGTGTTGTGAATCCTAGCAGACCTGATTTGTTTCCAGATTTAGGAATTTTCAATATACCCGTTATTCAACCACCTGGGCCTGATTTTTATGATAAAATCTGGACTTGATTCAATGATTGCCTTTGACTTCCAATATCATCCAAGTCTGAAATTGATCTGGTGTTAGAATTTGATGCCCCCTTTTAGCAACCTTGGTTCATCAAAATGGCTCTATGCTTATTCGAATTTGGTGTGATTTGTTGTGCAATCACCATGATTGCCTTTGTTCAATTAACAACCGTTTCTTGAAGTGATTCAAAAAAGCCTCGTAATCTGCAAACAAATTTTGAGATAATTTCTTTAAGTCTGGATGTTTGAACAACACCCAGGCATATATACTTTTGCTTCTCAAATTAATTTTTTCTTCCAGGCCGACTTCGCTATGAGAAATTGAATTCAAGCTATCTAATATTAATGGCCAAGTTAAAATCAATCCCCCCTTGTGCCTGGATCGAACCCTTAGGGTAGGCCCTTATCAAATTTGAGGCCTCTATATTTGAATTTAGGGCCATAAGTCTTAAATTATAGGCTCATACATTGAAATCTGGGCCTTAACAACTAAAATAAAGCCATACGTTTGGGATATTAGGCCTGATCTAGGCCTCATACATTTAAATTATAGGTCCATACATTTGAGTTTAGGGTGCCACACTTGAATTTTAAGCCCATACGTTGGAACTTGGGGTTCATATGTTAGGATTTAAGGCCTGATTTAGGACTAGGTCCTTGAGAATTGAGATCATACGCCTCATTGATTATGCCTGGTTTATCAATTAGGCCCACACGTTTCAGCTATAGGGCAGCTGGTTCAAACTTAGGACCATACTTATGCTAAAAGGGGCCACACGCTACAGTTATAGGGGCCTAATTTGGGTCTCAGCTTGTTGAATTCAAGGTCTAAGATATAGATCTGGGCCTGCATGTTTGAATTTAGGACCTGATTGGGGCCAGACATTATCCCTTTAGCCCCACACATTTCATTTTTATAGCCTAAGCTCACACGTTTGAGTCTAAAGGCCAGATTTAGGACCCATCCTAATTGAATTAAGGCCCGATCCATTGCATTTTCAGACCACACGCTAGCTCCTTAAGCCACACACCAGATTTTTAGGCCTGACCTATTAATTTTCTTGGCCCACACGCTACCTTATAGGGCCTGGTTTATGCTTCATTCCCTCTGAATTCTGTGGCCATATGCTGGGGGATTGGGCCCAAATGGGCCACACGCCATGTTTAGACCCTTGCACTTCAAATTTTGATTGGATGGGTCCAGATATAGATCCACACGTTATGTTTTTAGGCCTGGACGCCTTGATCTTCAGTTCACACACTTGAGTATAGGTCTGGGCCTATCAACTTTAGCCCATACGTTTGCTATAGGGCCTGGCCTATTCACCTTAAGTCCACACGTTTGTTTAATAGGACTGCACGTTTGACTTGGCCAGATTTAGGGCGGGTCCTATACTATTTAAGCTCAGATTTACCTCGAGTTTAGGCCCAAATGGGCCCACACGTTTCATATTTTGGGCTCATGTTTAGGCCTTAAGACCACATGCTAGCATATAGGGCAGGGTCTAATCAAATTCGAGGCTGATCAAATGTTTTTAGGGCCTGATTTATGATTCCTAGGCCACCCGATTGGAGATAGGGCTGATTTCAAACCTACTAAATTCAAATTTAGGCCTGGGCTGATTAATAAGGCCCACACGTTATGTTTTTAGAACCCCAACTAATAATGTTCAGGCCTTCCTAAGCCCATACGCCAGCCATGGGGCTCAATTTTAAGACCAACTTTCATCAGATTGTGGCCTTAAGACCACACGCTTGGGTCTAGGGGCTGCTTCCATCGATTAAGGGCCTTAACTTAGAGTTTAGAGCCCACACACTTAATCAAAACATCATTAGGCCCACACGTTGGCCATTGGGACCCAATTCAAACCCATTTCCCATCCTTAATTGCATCAAACCTAGGCTTAATTGACCCCTACAAGGCCCACCTTTCATGTTAAAAAGGTTAATGATTGGTTGACTTTCTCTCACCCTCTTCCCTTGCATTTGTCCTCTCTTTCTTCATCGAACTTATGACATAGAGATGCTTCCTTCACCCAATAAGGCATGTCTTCCTTCCCTTGCCACATAAGGAGGTGGAATCCACTCCTCTATGTGGCAAATCGCCAGAAAAGTTGGTGGAATCCACTCCTCTATGTGGCAAATCACCAGAAAAGAAGGTGAAATTCACTCTATGTGGCAAACTTGCCACATAAACAGGTGGAATCCACTCCTCTATGTGTCAGCATAAAGAGGGAAATTACTTGAATTTCATCAATAATATAAATATTCTTTTTATTTACCCTTTTAGGTGATTTACTTAGGCAAATTTACACATATTGGCTCAAAATTTTGTTTTAATTTCTCATTTCCAGACTTAGCCAATTTTTTTCTCCATTTTGACCCTTAGCCAAATTTCTGCAAATTTCCCTGAATTTTGACACTTAGACAAATATTGCCTTCCAAAAATCTGAATCGTTGCAAAACTCACTCTACTACCTAAACCTATCAGCAAAAAGAGGGGGTTCCCATTTGCAATGGGGCGATGGTGTGAAAACCTCACAACACTACCTCAATCAGACACTTTGACACACAACTCCCTTCATCTTGAATCCCTTCTTAATAATGATTTTCCAAAATAAATGTAACCAATGCATGACAACAACTATACTCACCTCTTTTATATTGCTGTTACAATGATCGCCTTGTTCTCCACCAGTCCTTTTCATGTTGCCCCAAGTGGTTACCTGGCTGTAGCATTGCATTCTCTTACTCAAAATTAGAATTATAGTGGCTGGAAACCATGTTATATCAGCTATAGACATCTCACCAATGACACTAGGTGTGAATTGCATCCTGCTTGTGCTTAACACTTTCTTCATGGCTGCCAATAGTGTAATGTACCCCAGTTGGGGTATACCTGATTTTTACCCAAAGTAACAATTCCACAACAAAATCTGTTTAAAAATAGTGTTCTCTAACTAAACATATGATAGCTATTGAAACTTAATAAGCAATTAAATTAAATAACATTTCATATGTAGATCTAATTTATAGTTTTATTTACAATAGCCAACCATAGTAGGGGTTGAAGATGAGAGCATGATAGGGTGCCCTGGAACATTCTCTGCAACTAAGCCCAAGGGCATGACACAACACCTCTTGGCCCACAAGTGGCAGGAACATGTCCATCTCTTCTCTGCTCTCCCTACTCGTGTCTCCTTATTAACCTATATACAATTGCTTGCATCCTTTAGTTCACTTCTACAACCAACCTTTGTAAGGATTTTAGAGGAAAACACAATAGGGTGCCTTGGAACATTTGCCTCAACTAAGCCCGAGGGCATGATACAACACCTCTCAGCCCACAAGTGGCAGGAACACGTCCATCCAACATGGAGTGGTCTACTTACAAGGGGAATCCATAACTTCCCTCCCTACTTGTATTTCCTTACTAGCCTCTACATGATTGTTTGTAGGAGAATAAGTAAAAGTAATAAACAAACAAAGAATCTAAATTGGTTAACATTTCACATTATTAACTATACCAAATTCATAAGATATTATAAGTTTAGACAACATCTTCATCATGCATACCAGAATACTTGCTATACTAAGATGGCTGTATTGTGAAGTGCAGATCGCTTGTATCCAATACCGATCTGATCCAATTCCTTGATTGTATGATTTGAGGTATTGGTGAGTGATGATTAAGTGATTGTTGATTAGATGATTGCTGAGTGATGATGTAATGAATTCTGGTTTGATACGTTGGTGGATAGTGATTGAATGAATGATGATTTGATACAGAGATTCTTGATTGCTGAATTGTTTGTTTTCTTGATCCCAAGATGAAGTGATGATTGATGTGGATTTGATGATTGTTTGAATTATCTTGCTGATTGTTTGTTTGTTTGATTTCTTGAGGGATTAATGATTAATGGATTCATAAGTGATGATTGATAAGTCACCCTTCAGTGCTTGGAAATAATTCTCCTTTATGCTTTATTGGTGAAAGGGTCAGCACCTTTCATAAGAATTGAGTCACCACTTCTCATTGCTGCCTTTGAGAATAATTTATTATTCCCCAAATTGGTCTCCCTTGATGTCCTTCTCAAATGAAGCCTTCTCCCCTTTATATCTTGCAATGTGAGGGAGAGTCACACCTCTTCAACATGTTTGACCTTTACAATGGTCACAATCTTTCACAATTACTCCAAAAGAGTCACAACCCTTCATCATTTCTGCTCTTTGAGAGAGTCACAACTGTTCGTAATTACCATCCTTTGAAAGAGTCACAACCCTTCATCATTTCTGCCCTTTGAGAGAGTCACAACCCTTCATCATTTGTGCCCTTTGAGAGAGTCACAACCTTTGATAATTACTACTCTTTGAAAGAGTCACAACCCTTCACCATTGCTGCCCTTTGAGAGAGTCACTTCCTTATTTTCTTCCCATTTCTTTCTTCTTCCATTAATCCTTCCTTAATTCTTGTGCTCCATTCTTTCTTCCTCCTTTCCTCAAAGAGTAGGTCCTCCTTTATAACCTTTAGGGAAAGGTAGAGTTATAACCTTTACTAAGGATATCTCTCTTCATAAAGAGGCGGCCTTGCTAAATTAATTGTTGTTTCTCCTTAATTCCAAATCTGATTGCCATCCTTTTCTCTCCTTCTCCTTTCAAATGAGAATGTTCCTTATATATCAAAATAATGTAATGTTTCTTTAATGGTCATCTTAGTTGTCTTAGTTAGTTTAGGTAGTTTCTATTTCTGACTTTTGATTATGTTTGTTTCTTTTAAAAACATCGTAATGCAATTGCCTATAGATTGTAACTTCGTTTTCATTTTTGAATATACAATTATTATTACATTGTAATTAGAGCGGGTCGTTGGGGTTTTTAAAAATTTGGCGAATTCTTTAGAAAAAAGTTTGTTTGTGGAGATCCTAAATTTTTTTGGAAGTTTTTAAAATAATATGAACAGATTATTTTGTATTGCATTGATTTTACAAAGAGCAACATGCTCATATATACAAAACTCGATATCTACAAAATAGAAACTATCTAATATTAGACTGCAATGAACATAGCAAAAGTCTAATATTAACTGAATCTAAACTTGAGCATTAAGAAGGAGATATGTAAGATATTCTAATACCCTCCCATAATGCTCAATCTATCAACAACACCAATAGATTCCCTGAATTTAACAAACTTATCAGAGCCAAGCGGCTTGGTGAAGATATCTGCAGACTGCTCCAAGGTAGAAACAAAGCGTAACTGAATGGATTTGTCTTCAACATGCTGACGAATGTAATGACAATGAGTTTCAACATGCTTGGTTCTTTCATGAAAGACTGGATTCTTGGCCAGTTTGAGCACCCCCTGATTATCATAGAATAGGGGAGTTGGTCCTGTCTGAGGAACATGCATATCTGCAAGCATCCGCCGAAGCCATACTGCCTCACAAGCTGCCTTAACTGCACCCCGATACTCTGCTTCAGTGGAAGATAGAGCCACTGCCTACTGCTTCTTACTAGTCCAAGTAACAGCACCAGATCCCAAATTAAACACATCCAGCGGTAGACTTACGATCATCAACAGAATCGGCCCAGTCTGAATCTGTGTAACCACATAGGATAGGATCAGAACTCCGAGTGTATAGAAGGCCATAATCAGGAGTACCATTGACATAGCGCAGAACACGCTTTGCTGCTGTCCAATGATCAGCTTTGGGAGCTGTCATAAAGCGGGATATATAGCTGATTGCAAAACTAATGTCAGGTCTAGTGGCAGTAAGATAAATGAGGCTGCCCACTAGTTGTCTAAACAAAGATTCATCCTCAACAGGTGAAGCTGACTGAGATGACAATTTGAGCCCTGGTTCCATAAGAGTGGAGGCAGGTTTGCAATCCTACATTCTGAATCTATCCACTAGATTTCTGGCATATTTGGACTGAGAAAGGAAGATACTGTGCTCAGTCTGCCAAACCTCAACTCCAAGACAATAGTGTAAGAGTCCCAAGTCTGTCATGTCAAAGGTGCGACACAAATCCTGTTTGATTTCAGCGATCAAATGTTCTGAACTGCAAGTAATGATTAAATCATCCACATAGACAACTATAAACTATATATCATCACCTACATGTTTGATATATAAATTTGAATCAGATGGACTCTGCTGAAAACCTTGATCAGTTAAGTATTTATCAATCTTCATGTACCAAGCCCGAGGGGCTTGTTTCAGACCATAGAGAGCTTTGACAAGTTTACAGATTTTGTGTTCCTGACCAACAACCTTGAACCCAGGAGGTTGCGTCATGTAGACCTTTGATGCAAGTCACCATTCAAAAAGGCACTCTTAACGTCCATCTAATGGACTTTCCACCCAAACTGAGCTGCTAAGGCAAGAACAAGCCGTATGGTACTCATTTTGGCTGTAGGGGCAAAGGTCTCTTCATAGTCAATGCCTTCCTTTTGTGAGAACCCACGAGCAACAAGATGAGCCTTATACTTGTCTAAGGTTCCATCAGCTTTGTATTTAACCTTGTACACCCATTTGCAGCTAATGGGCTTCTTTCCTGAAGGAAGGTCAGACAGGGCCCAAGTGTGATTTTTCTGAAGACTTTGGAACTCTGCTTCCATAGCCTTTTCCCACTCAGGGATACCTTTAGCCTCAGAATAGGTCTGGGGCTCATAGACACTATGAATGTTGGCCATAAGAGCAAAATTAACTGTACGCTGTTGTTTGCTCTTATGTCTGGAAGTTCTACCCTCAATGAGCTCATCATTCCTGAGATCACTAATAGTTTTAGCTCACCATTTAGGCCGGAGAGTAGGAGAGCCAATATCTTGGAGGGGCTGGAGGAGGCTCAGGAGCAGCAATAGGATTATGTTCCGGAGGCTCAACCGGATCAGCAACAGGAGCCTCATGGCGAGCAACATCTGCATCATCCCTCCCATCAGGTGGAGCCAAAGGAAAAGGAACACTGTGAGGCTAATTCTCAAAACACTGCTCAGAAGAAGACAGAAAAGGTCCGCGAGTTTCATCAAAAACAACATCACGACTGAAGCTAAGACGATCATTGTCAACATCTATTAGTCTGTAGGCCTTATGAGTGTCATTGTACCCTGTCATCATGAGTCTCTGACTCTTGGAATCCAACTTAGAGCGCTTAGCATCGGGAATCCAGACATATGCAAGGGAGCCAAAAATCTTTAGGTGACTGATTCTGGGCTTACGACCAGACCAAACCTCTTCGGGAGTTTTTCCTTTAACAGCCTGAGTAGGAGAACGATTGAGGAGGTAGACAACAATAAACACTGCTTCTGCCCAATACTTATTAGGAACACTCCTGTGTTGTAACATAGACCGAGCCATCTCAACAATCGTACGATTGCGACGCTCAACAACACTGTTTTGTTGAGGAGTGTGAGGTGTAGTGAACTGGCGTTTGATGCCATGGGTAGTACAGAAGTCGGAGAATGCAGTGGAACAAAATTCTCCACCGTTATCTGTTCTAAGAGAAATGATACAATAGCTGGACTCTTTTTCAACCAAAGCTTTAAACTTCTGAAAGATACTAAATGCATCTGATTTTTGTCTAAGAAAATACACCCACATCTTTCTACTAAAATCATCAACAATAAGCAGAAAGTATTTGCAACCAGTAACGGAAGATGTATTCATAGGGCCACAAATATCAACATGAAGTAAATGAAGTACCTTAGATGCACGCCAAGAGTCGCCATCATTGAATGGAGTCCGATGTTGTTTGCCAGCTTGACAAGCACCGCACACCCCAAGATGTTGTGTCTGAATATCAGGTAGACGAGAAACAAGTCCCTCCCGGGAGAACGGAGAGAGATACTGGATATTGAGATGTCCATATCGTTGATGCCACAACGTGCTGAGAGAGGAAGTACGGGCTGCCATAGCTATCTCAAGTGAATCACCAGTGTCAGTAAGCCGATATAGGCCATGATCCTCTAGACCAATAGCAACAGTAAGACAAGTCCCTCGATCGATAATGGAACATTTGTGAGCACTGAACACTACATCCAACTGAGGAGAATTCCTCACGATCTGACTCAGAGAGCAGATTGAGTGCCATACCAGGAACGTAGCACACATTGAAGAAGATGAGTTTCTTACCACCAGACTGTATCTGAATATTTCCTCGGCCAACAATTTTGAATTCCTCTCCTCCAAACATAACTGAATCACTGAAAGGGGAGAAATCTGTAAACTAGTCACGCCTATGAGAAAAGTGACGTGAAGCACCATAATCGATATACCAAGCAGAAGACCTAGCTAGATCTGAGGAGCTTTTAGCCATAAAAGCATAAAAAACAGACTCCTGCTCAGATTGTTCAGCAACATTCGCCTGATGATGTGATCCTCCCTGCTTCCTTTGTTCAACAGTGATTCTCTGCCGGCAATCTTTCTTCATATGGCCGTACTTGCGGCAATACTGACACTGCACAGTTTTTGGCTGAAAATTGCCTGAGGGATGGTGGGAACCTCCTTGTTGTGATGACAGAGATGGCTGAAATTTAGCTGCAAAAGCTTGTTCGGAAGAGGACGAAGGAGCACGACTTCCAAATTGCTGTTTCCAGCGATCCTGCTGTAGAAGTCTGTTGCATAAATCAGGAAACTTCAGATCAACATTCGTAGACGTAATGTTGAGAGTCTCAACAAAGTGCTCGTAAGATTGTGGTAGACTCTTGAGAGTGATGACTACCATGTCTTCTTCCTCCATTTTCCAACCAATAGCCTCAAGCTGGTCTCCAATGTCCTTAATCTTTATGAGATGGTCCTGTAAAGACAAACTTTCATCCATCATGATGGAGAACAATTGATTCTTTAAGAAGAATGCCCTTCTTTTGTCAGAGGTTTCATGTAGGTCCTTCAGGTGCTTCCAAATATCAGAAGCTGTCTTTCCAGAAGGAATCTGGGGCAACTGGTCATCTATAACAGACAGCTTTAGAAGCATGACACCTTCTCTGTTTTGGTCATCAAACTTGTCCTGATCAGTGCCTGCTGTGGTAGGCCGAGTTTCTGTGCCCAAAACCAGTGCATCGAGGCAACGATACTCAAATATGGTCAACATATGCTGCTTCCAGGTGTTATAATTACTGCCATTAAATCGCTGACTGCTTTCCAGCATCAGGTTGGTCAAAGATGCCATTTTGAAGAATCAGGTACAAACTTCAAGACTGAAATTCAACAGGCACGGATTTCAAGGCAAATTCCTAGCTGACCCAGAAAAACTCGACAGGTACCCAGAAGAACTGATACAAAACCCAGAAAGAATCTGAAGTCGGATTTCAAATTCGCAGGCTCGAAAATCGAGGCACAGAAAACGAGGTACCCAAAAAAATTTGTCGAAGACCCAGATAAGATCTTGAAAAACCCACCAAAAATATGTATGCAAAATGATTTTTGGATTTCGAAAATTAGGGTTTCGCAGTAAAAACAGCTCTGGGTAAAGCTGCCCTTCAAACAAGACCCAAGAACAAAGAAAACCAGGTGGAGGCGTGCAGATACAGGCCTGTATTAAGCAGAGACTGCCGCCATATTGATGAAAAAGGGCTCTCCTGCAGAAAAAATCTCGTCAACAGCACAGAGGAGCGAATCTTCCAAGTCGCGCGGGCAGTTTGTTCAAGTCGCGCGGGCAGATAGCAGAGGCCTCACCAATGGACGCTAGATTCAAAGGCGACGAGACTCAGAAATCGCAGAGAGAAGGAATGCGATTTTCATAGGAAAGGAAACGCGATTTCTCAGATGTAAGAAAAACGCGATTTCTCAGACTTACAAAACCCGCGATTTCTCAGACTTCACACTATTCTGAAAACGAAAGAAATACTCCACAGAAACCCTAATCGGGTTTGCAAAACAGAGAGCCCAAGACAAATTTTATAGAAGAAGATTTCGAAAAATTAAAGAACAGATAATTTCAAAAATGAAATTATTAATTTCTCGAAAATGGGATTTGGCTCTGATACCATAAAATAATATGAACAGATTATTTTGTATTGCATTGATTTTACAAAGAGCGACATGCTCATATATACAAAACTCGATATATACAAAATAGAAACTATCTAATATTAGACTGCAATGAACATAGCAAAAGTCTAATATTAACTGAATATAAACTTGAGCATTAAGAAGGAGATATGTAAGATATCCTAATAGTTTTTTTTTGGTTCAAAATTTTCAAACAAATCGAAGCAATTTTTCGTGAAAGAGGGTTTTTCAAACTTTTGTTTTTGTGGCGATTTCATTCCTGGGCACCGTTTTTCGTGATTCTTTTGTGTTTTAACCCGCGCACGTCATTCTTCTTGTTAGCCCGCACTTTGGTTCTGAGCCATTTTGCAAGGGTTTAACTTTGTGGCGTTCTCTACTGCACGATGAGGGTTCTTGGGCGTTGCATCTACGTTTTATTGCATGTGAAAGTTCTGGACGCATTTTTTATTTCCCGACCTGTGTTTTGGAGTTGTGTTGGGTTTTTCAGTCCCGTTTTTTTGAGATCTCTAGTTTACCCACGTTTTTGTTCTTCTTTGCTTTGTGTGGCTAACAAATGCGATTTTCTCTCACCTGCGAGTGCTGTTTTGGTTTTTTCGTCCCTTCTAAGCCATTTTTTTTGTTCGATGACAGGATATTCTATTACCCCCAGCTAGGGTTTCATAGATTCATGCCTTGTGCAATGGATGGTTTTTCTAATTTTATTCTCCATAAAAAATAGTGTTGGGTTTTTATAAATTTTCTCCTTAAAAAATCTTGGAAGGGTTTTTAATTTTTCTCCTCAAAATTCTGCGTGGGTTTTATAAATTTTTTCACAAAAAAGATTGTTTGGGTTTTTTGAAGGCTGAGCTGGATTTCGTTTTTGGGTTTTGTTTTACTTTTCCTAAAAAACAAAGTTTTGTACGCTGAGCAGATCTGTGCCTCGGATTTTGTGCCAGCTACTTGTTGAGGTTCGTTTTGTTGCACAATGTCTATTTTGGTGCGTGTCGTCTGAAGGATTTTGCATGATTTTCTCCTAAAAAATCATGGTTTTTTTTTTTTTGATTGGTAACATATTTTTTATTGATATCAAAAGAGGGATTACATCATATAGCCAATATTTGTGGTTGGCTACCGCATTACATGCATATTTTTTCGCTACCTAGACCACCTATACCTATATGCTTTTCCTTACAAAAAGAGGCCTTAACGCCCACAAAGGAGATAAAGATTTACCATACAATCAACCATACAAAAAAGACATTAAAACATTACGATCTCAACATCCTCCTGGAAGTTTTTTTTTGGTTCAAAATTTTCAAACAAATCGAAGCAATTTTTCGCGAAAGAGGGTTTTTCAAACTTTCGTTTTTGTGGCTATTTCATTCCTGGGCACCGTTTTTCGAGATTCTTTTGTGTTTTAACCCCCGCACGCCATTCTTCTTGTTAGCCCGCACGGTTCTGAGCCATTTTGCAAGGGTTTAACTTTGTGGCGTTCTCTACCGCACGATGAGGGTTCTTGGGCGTTGCATTACGTTTTATTGCATGTGAAAGTTGTGGACGCATTTTTTATTTCCCGACCTGCGTTTTGGAGTTGTGTTGGGTTTTTCAATCCCGGTTTTTTGAGATCTCTGGTTTACCCACATTTTTGTTCTTCTTTGCTTTGTGTGGCTAACAAATGCGATTTTCTCTCAGTTGCAAGTGCCGTTTTGGTTTTTTCGTCCCTTCTAAGCCATTTTTTTTGTTCGATGACAGGATATTCTATTACCCCCGTCTAGGGTTTCATAGATTCGTGCCTTGTGCAATGGATGGTTTTTCTAATTTTATTCTCCATAAAAAATAGTGTTGGGTTTTTATAAATTTTCTCCTTAAAAAATCTTGGAAGGGTTTTTAATTTTTCTCCTCAAAATTCTCCGTGGGTTTTATAAATTTTTTCACAAAAAAGATTGTTTGGGTTTTCTGAAGGCTGAGCTGGATTTCGTTTTTGGGTTTTGTTGTCTTTTCCTAAAAAACAAAGTTTTGTAAGCTGAGCAGATCTGTGCCTCGGATTTTGTGCCAGCTACTCGTTGAGGTTCTTTTTGTTGCACAATGTCTATTTTGGTGCGTGTCGTCTGAAGGATTTTGCATGATTTTCTCCTAAAAAATCATGGTTTTTTTTTTTTTTTTGATTGGTAACATATTTTTTATTGATATCAAAAGAGGGATTACATCATATAGCCAATATTTGTGGTTGGCTACCGCATTACATGCATATTTTTCGCTACCCAGACCACCTATACTGTAGAGTCCCCTACTCAATAGGACCTTAAAACCACTTAACTTCTTACTTGGAATTTTGTCAAACACTTGTCATGCAATTTATATATACTGCTGCTATAAAATTCCAAAATATCCAAGCAAGTGTGAAACTAAAACTATGCAACTTTTAAGAGGAAAAAGTGCTATATTCAATCATGCCATTCATTTGCTTTCAATGTAATACATAAGAAATATATTTCCAGCCAACATCAAAAT
>MU225323.1:78397-112475 GCA_018584345.1 Thuja plicata
TATACAAGGAATATGTGTAGTATATATTATAAAGTATAATGATATACAGTTTTTGGGTGTTAGTCAATTTTGAGTAACTTGGCCACATTCCTTTGTTGCCATTAATGACAAAGGGGGAGATTTTTGGCAAGTTGACTCGCAGGGAGTATATGGCTTATTTTGTGTTGTCATTATGGCAACAAAGTCATATGAAGTTTTTGATAGTTAACTATGAAGTGAAAATTGACTAAGTATAGAAGACAAAACAGAATTGTGACTTGCAGTCGATCAGGGCAGCAATGCACGTGCGTACGACCACCTAAGGATATGTGCGTTCAGACTTAAGCTCTATGGTATGTTATTATGCTTACCCTATACACACATGGTACGGAATGGAAGTACGGACAAGTTACAGAAAGAACAAGTACATGAGCAGTCCAGAATACAGAGTATGAAGCCGACTTCATTGTTTTGATTAGCGTGTAATCTTTTGTTATGTAAAGGCTAAGTGCCTATTGTAATAAGTTTGTAAGCATGTATTAAACATTGTTGTAAACACGCTTAAGCCAATTTGTTTGGAAGCGTTGTGTATTATGTTTTTGGGTTGACTAAGGTCTTGTTTATAGTCGCGTCTATTCAAGCGTAAAGATATATATATGTAATGCAAAGATACATTTGAAGTGTCGTTGAAATAGTCAGAGAAGATGTATAGCAGAGCAGTATGAAGATATCAGTATGAGATAGAGCCCTTTAAAAGGTTAAGAGCATAAGCACGTAACTGGAACTGATCAGACATCTGTGTCACATACAACAGTTCATTTTTGGATATAGTGCATATCTATCTTCAGGAGGTTGTAGCCTTCTTTCTCTTTGAGCAGTGAGCTCTTGGATAGTGAGTGCTCACCCCTAACAGGGTTAATTGTAAAAGACTCCTAACAGGGTCAGACCCTTAACTAGGTCATTGTACTCATATTGTAAAGACTGCTTCTAACAGGGCAAAGGAACTTTAACAGGTTCATTATACTAGTACAATATTTGTGGGTACTAATTCCCACCGGAGTTTTCCTCTAATCAAGGTTTCCCCGTAATCATATCAAGTGTTATGTGTTCTTGTGTTAAGCTTCATTGGATGTATATTTGATTTATGTTTAAGTTGCTGAATTTGAATAATAAGCTAAACACTGATTCACCCCCCCTCTCATTGTTTCCAACAGATATTACCTTGATCAATCAACATCTCCTTGCCATCCCAAGAATCAGTCCAAAAGTTAGCACTCCGCCCATCCCCCAGTTGCCAAGAAACATGGTTTGTTATAATAGATCTACATCCCACTATGAAGTTCCATAAGGAGGACTCACAAGGAGGATCCCGAATTGTTAATATACGAGTTCTCTCATTACTGTCTTGATACTTAGCTTTTTAGATTTCTACACATTTTTGATCTGGGAACTTGTACATAGACCAAACTAATTTTGCCCCCATAGCCTCGTTAAGAATTTTCCAGCTCCTCAGACTTGCTCCACTTGAGTCTTTTGGCTTGCAAATCTACCCCCAAGCTAAAAGGAGAATCTTCTCCTGCGTTCAGTTGCCATTCCAGAAGAACTTCCTCATCTTTTGCTCTAAAATTCAGATCACCTTTATTGGTATTTTCAAACACATCATAGAATATAGAGGCATAACAAAAATAACTGTCTTAAGCATCAATATCCTTCTTGCTAAAGTTAACCATCGACTTTTCCAGCCCTCCATCTTGCTAATGCAACCATCAACCAACTCTTTCCAAAGAGAAGATTTGCACAAACCAACAAGTAAAGGAATATCTAGGAATTTACTTGGTAATTTGCTCGGGCGCACATTGAAAATCCTCAAAATCTCTCTTTGGACGTTTAGATCCGTGTTAAAAAAGAACGCCTCAGAGTTTCTCTAGTTGATAACTTGGCCGAAAGCAAAACTGTACTTATCCAAGACTCGCTTCATGACACGAGCCTCCCTCAATGTGGCCTCTCCCATAAGGAGAGTATCATCAACAAATTGGAGGTGAGAGACGAAGTCAACACCTCTGGCAGCTTCGACTCCCTTCCATTATCCTTAACACTTGCGACTTGAAATCAACCTTCCCAACACCTTTGCCATCAAAATAAAGAGAAAGGGGGATAGTGTCTCCTCGTTTAAGACCCCAAGATGTTGAAAAGAAACGTTGTGGGCTTCCATTAACTAAAAGTGAGACACGATACTCAGAGGTCATGCCCTTTAGCCACGAGATCCAGTGATCACTAAAACCAAATTTCTCTAAAACTTTATACAAAAATTGTCTGTCCATCCACTCTATCGTAAGCTTTCTTGATGTCTAATTTTACAAACATTTTTTTCTCGCTTACCCACTCTAATCAAATGAATTGCTTCATATGCAATTATAATTCCCTCAACAATAGACCTGTTAAGAGCAAACCCACTCTGCTCCTTAGATATTAGCTTGCCTAATTTTTTTTTAACTTGTTGGCATCTACCTTTGAAATGATTTCGTATATAACATTACAAAGAGAGATTGGATGGAATTCTTCAAAAGATTCAACATTCTCCTTCGTAATGAGAGCAACTAGAGTGTTATTGAAGTCTCTCAACACAAACCCATTCTGTCTAGATTCCTCCACTTTCGAAACATCCTTTTTAACCACCTTCCAAATTTTTTGAAAAAAAAGCTTGAAATCCATTTGGCTTAGGCACCTTATCACCTTCCAACGAGAACACTGCTTCTTTAATTTCTTTGAGTGGAACCGGTGCCATTAACATCTTGTTGTCTAAATCTGAAACAAGATTAGGCATTACCTGCAAAATCTCTTCATATTCTTTAGCAGAGACTGAGTGATCCGTGGACCATAAAGAAGAATAGAAAGAAACAACTTATTAATATCATCTACTTTAAAGGTTCTTTGCCCATTATCTCTTACAATCGAAGAGATTCGATTGATGGACCTTCTTGCTTTAATCGATCTATGAAAAACTTAGTGTTACAATCTCCTTCCTTCAACTAGTTTTCTCTAGACTTTTGGCGCCAGTAAATTTCTTCTCGAGCCAGAATCTTAGCATATTGAGTCTTTAGATCTTTTTTCTGTAAGAAAACCGACTTGATCCATTCTATCATTGATCACTTTATTGTTCAGAACCTCAAGCTGCCCTTCAAGAATTCACTTTTCCACAAAAATATCTGTAAAATGAGTGCGGTTCCATGCCTTTAACTTGCCTTTGATAAACTGAAGTTTCTTAAACAAATGAAAACCTTTGTTACCCATGCATGGAGGAGAGTTCTGCCACCAGTCTGACACCATTTCGAAGAATCCCACCTCACGGAGCCACATTTTTTTAAACTTGAAAGGGCATCTTAAAGGCACTAAGTCCTGCAATATTAATGCTACTGGAAAATGATCGGAGCCTGAAAAGGGAAGAATATAATCTTCAAATATCAAAGGAAGAGAGTCCTAGTCCCCAGCTAAGAAGAAACGATCAAGTTTCTCTGCAATGTTTGAGAACCCCTTTCTTCTATTAGTCCATGTAAATACTCCATTGTGAGCCTTAACTTCACATAGCCTGTTACTAGTCACAAAGTTCTAAAGATCAAATTGGACATCCCCCAATAAACCTTTTCCACCTTTATTTTTAGCTATCTCCATTGTGGCATTAAAGTACCCCCTAGGATCACAACCTCCTTAACTAGGCTAAGTAAAATTTTTGAAATAGACCTCCATACCGCCCTTTTCTCCCCTGTCTTGGTAGGACCATACACATTAAACATGAAAACATTATTTTGCAAATGTAACATATTAAAATCTTACCAACTGCCAGTTCTTTGTTTGGGAGATGCATTTGACCTTGACCGTCCTCGCATTCCAAAGAACACCAAAACCACCTGAAGCCCCATCAGCGTTGACAAACATTCTTGACTAGAATTGCCTTACCCCTACAAGTTTTGTTGGCTCATCCTGCTTGAGTTTAGTTTCTCGTAAACAAACAACATCCAACTTTGCTTGATCAAAGCACCTTTTGATCAAACGCCGCTTGTCAATGGTGGCATTGCAACCCCTGACATTCCACGTTAAGATTTTCATTGCTTCCCAAGAGAGAACAAGTCTCTCCCGGATCTCAACTTGCTTTGGTCCTTCATATTTCCTGCCATTTCCAAAATCTCTTGATTTGATTTTCTTCCTCTTATTTCTTGCCCCCAGTATTGATTTTCTGAGATTTAGATTTAGATTGACTATTTGTCCATTTTTCTAGAATTCCATCTTCATCTAGAATTCCTAGTATATCCTCGTCACCTTCTAGACCACCTTGTCCCTCCTCTTCTGATCTCTCTTGTTCCATTTGAGGGCCTTCTTCCCTTATTGGAGACATATGTATGTCTTTAAAAAGCATTTAGCCTGTCCTTTCTCTTCATCCTTCCAATTCTCCAATGTCACCACCTGTCTGCCAGAATCATTTGACACAAGGACTCCATCGGGATTTGAGTTTTTATTGCTGTTAGAGCCTCCCAAGGGATCACTCTCAAGGATGTTAATTGAAGCAACAATCAGGAGGTGACATGGGCTCCTCATCTCAATTGCCCCACTTTCTAAACTCTCTAACTTGTTCTCACTTCCATTAGATTTCTCCCATGACTTGCTGTTTTCAAGCTAGTATCCTGTTCTTGAGTCATACCTTCTTGCACCCCGACTTCAACTAGTTGAGGCTCTGAAGCCATCTCACGGGAGCTTTCCCCGCACGATACTGCCGTATCCACTAAATTCTTCACTTGATCACAATTAGTATTATCCTTCCCTTCCGGATTCAAAGAGCCATCTTTTAGCTCATTCCTATCAACACCCTCTTGTTGAGTTTCTGTCAACGATACTAGTTTGTCCTCCATATAATCCTGTTCCAAGACTTTACTCTTTTTCTCTACCAAACACTCATTTGAAGACTGGTCCAAAGCTTTGCATTTGTTGCATTTTTCAATAATCTCCTCCACGTCTAATCTCCTGCCACCAAATACCTTTGATAGTCCATATCTCCACTGCATGGGGCAAGGGTGGATGTGGCTTCCAATCTATACAGATTCTAGTGTACATGCTAACATCTTTCTTTTCAATGGCTTCATCGACTTTAAGAAATTTCCCCAATTTGTTTCCAATGATCCTTAGGGTATCCTCTTTCCAATATTCATGTGGGAGATTATACAGTCTTATCCAAATGAGAATCTCCTCAATAGAAGCCTGCTTAGGGTTTAAGTTTGGAGACCAATCCTTAATAAAAAACCCAATGCCTCCCATCAGGAACGGTCCATTGTACATAACCCATTGTTTCTCCCTGGGACTACCTGTAATGACTAGAAAGAAACCATTTGGCAAAGTTTTAAAGGAGAAATGCTTTCCCTAGTTTTCATCGCACCATTTCCGAATACGAGGATAAGCCGACCAACCACCACCCCATTTCACGAAGAACACCCTCTCCTTAAACAAATTTACTGATTCTTTCCAGCCCTCAGATTCAATATGCACAGAAACAACCCTATTGTCCACTGTCAAAGGCTTTTCCATTGGCAATTGAGATTTCTTAAACGGGTCTTTCAGATGCCACTCCTTATTTTCCAGCCGCTTGTAGCTGTCTGTGTCCTTGAAAAGACTAGCGAATCCTCCATGAAATCTGTCACCCCCTCTTTGTCTGAACTTTGGTAGGTTATCCAGTTTACCCGCTTGGTCCACTCCACTTTGCGAAGCCTCCCACACCTCCTGTCGTTCTCCATGCCTCCTCTTGTTCCAATTGCTTGGTCTGCCGCCATAAAACCCTAACCCTCTGCGCTTCTCCACCATCCAATTTTTTATTTTAATCTGTATTTTAATCAAAATACGAGGCTAACAAATAAAAAATACTAAGATCCTTTACCATAGAAGTGTAATATTGAACATTGTTTACCCGTTGGGGTAACCTAGTTTACTGATGCATAGACGTTACACGGAAATACAGATACATAAGATAGATCAGAGAATACCAAAGCTTTCATTAATCATTCGTAACTTGCGTACATCCACAATACTCACTCTTCTATTATATTCCATCTCCGAAGAGAAAGTACATTGCTTATATAAACCCCGAAGGGGTGTGACCAAACGTCACCACTGATTCCCAACCGCCGTTCGGTAGTAACTAAGTACCGTCAGAACACACATAATATAACTAATACCTGACACAACATAAAGTAAACTCTATGGCTAACATCATCCCCCCTAAAGAAAAGTCATCTCCGGACGACAACAAAATATCCGGGACAGAACAAGATAGGAATAATGAACCACTACGTACAAGAACCAAAACATGCGGCTCAGTCTCAGCCTCTACCAAGTGCTGCAATTCTGCTGCTCAAATGATACTGCCTCCAACCAATCTGTCCTCAATAACCATGTTGCCTTCTCCACACCCAACTACTGGGTACACTAAGCCAAGTCTTGCTCTACTGCCTCCAACCTGGTGGTCAGCTCCTCTCGAGCTCTCTGTACACCCACCACGGCAGCCTCATGTCCAGCCAAGACATACTCTGAGTGCCTCAAAGCGTAGTACCCGTCTACCTCTCTCGCCACCACTGGCGCGCGGACAATCCATGCCTGCAGCATCTTTGGGTCTCATCTGCTGAACTTTGTGTGTTCACAGCCTCCAGATCCGTCTCCCTCGGCGGCTTATGGCTTCCCTTCCAACGCTTAGCTTCAAACTTCTTTCTCACGGTGCGGAACAAACCCAACGCTTACCCTGACGGCGTTGGTACCCCAAACTTTAGGTTGTAGTGTGCCTCAAAAAGAAAATGGGGGTCTGAGGGCAATGCCCCTAGCGGGGTCTAGGGGCAGCGCCCCCGTGGGGTCCTGGGGTAGCGCAGACCAACTTAGCACCTTCAAACCCACACAAAAGTCCATGGCGCACACCGTTTTCGTGATTTTCGTCTGACACCATACTCTCTTACGGTGCCTATGCAAATGACCAATAACTATGCGTTCTTCACTACCTGCTTATGTCCTTCCCTTCGGTACCATATGCAACTCACTGTGAACTGTTCTTATTTGACGTTGTTTTTTTTTAGAGAATCTGATGCTGTCAATAACTGTCTTCTTTGTCCTTATGCACTAACCGTTCAGAATCCCTAACTGCCTGGTACCTTCCGTACGTTGGCACAACCTCCTTGCATGATTTGCCTTGGTGTATGCTTGCTAATGTTTACCCGCTGGGGTAACCTAGTTTACTGATGCATAGACGTTACACGGAAATACAGATACATAAGATAGATTAGAGAATACCAAAGCTTTCATTAATCATTCGTAACTTGCATACATCCACATTTGTCACTCTTCTATTATATTCCATCTCCGAAGAGAAAGTACATTGCTTATATAAACCCCGAAGGGGTGTGACCAAACGTCACCACCTATTCCCAACCGCCGTCCGGTAGTAACTAAGTATCGTCGGAACACACATAATATAACTAATACCTGACACACCATAAAGTAAACTCTATGGCTAACAAACATAACCAAAATAGAACAAATACCATTATGATCAAGTACCTTACCTTTGGAAAAAAATGTGATTGTCATCAAAAGATTTTCCATCCATATAGCTTTGACAACTCTAGGATCTCCTTCTTCAATGCCTTAGAAGTTCTATATCCTCTTTCTTGGATTCCAACTCCGTAGTGAACTTTTTAATTACATGCTCCCAATGCGAGCTCCATGTTTTGCTGATTCCTTAAAGGCCCACGATATATAAATCTTTGCATATCTCTTTTAACCCAAAAGGATGATCAACTGCCATGCCTTCATGATGCTAGGAATTTGTAGTGTCTC
The DNA here is from genome assembly GCA_018584345.1 of Thuja plicata. Lineage (NCBI taxonomy): Eukaryota > Viridiplantae > Streptophyta > Pinopsida > Cupressales > Cupressaceae > Thuja > Thuja plicata. The sequence continues at coordinate 86,237 of MU225323.1, forward strand.
ATTCTTCTTGAACTCACCGTCACCCATCCCAAAGGGGCAGCCTTGTATGTAGCTTGACTCCAACAACACCATACCATGTTCAGTCATAAAATCTTGAGAATTCAATGGACATTTATTTTGCTTACCATCTTTCCATGTCAAGCATCTCATAGTGACTATCCCCATTTGGCTATCATCCATGATCTTGTCTTCAAGGGTGGTACTTAGCTCCTAGGAGTGTGATTTATGAACTGTGAACCTTGATCCTTCACAATGTGTTAGGATGCACAACCAACCGTATATGACTCCTCATAAACTCCCTTTCAACCCAAATGCCAGAGATGGAGAACTCAATAATGATGCTAATCCACTATCAACATTGACCCTCAAAGATCACGTGGATTCCATATGCAAAATCAATCATCAATTTGAATCAAAGAATCCACATGCCCTATATTGCAAGTTGTATCTCTTACTCTGTCACTCTTTTTAGCATGCTTCCCATGAAGACAAGAGTTTGGTAGTGACATAAGAGAAGCAACAAATCCAAATTTTGACCATCATTTTCATACCCTAGGCTGCCAACAAAAAGCTCAACACTTATATCCTTGTGTCTCAAAATATTTCCTTCAAATGCATGGCCATCCTCACTCTTACTTTGAAAATCAACCAATGGCTCACCCTTAGAGGTTCAAAGGATAATGCATGTTCTCCCCTCTTGAATTCTTCACATCCAACAAGTAAAGGCCTTTGTGCCTTGACTTCATCAATATTTGGCTCTTCGTTTTGACTGTTCTTCTTCTTGGACTCATGCTCAATCTCCTTTTAACAACTTCTTTTTGTTTTGATTCTTACCTTTATTCATCACCAACACCGTTCCTCTTCCTCTTCTTGGGCTCCTTTGTGCCTTTACAAATCGCTTGACTTGAGCATTGTACTCTTCATGATACTTTGCCATTTCATCTTCTGGGATAAGTGGTATTTGCTGCTCCTCCTCAAATGGATCTTCTTTCCTTCGCAAAAATTTGGCCTGTAATGTCTTCATAAGTGGGTTGTTAGAAATCTTAAAATTAGAAAAGTTACTTCTTTCAACATAAGGCTGATTGGATTTACCGGCATTCCATTGTTGATTCATCCTCCTTACGATTTGAGCCATCTCTGCCATTGATCCTCTCATAGAGGAGTGAAATTCTTTGTTTTCTTGAATACCTTCTTGCTTTTTTTTTAACTTTTTCCTTCATTCTTGCCCATGAATTTCTTTGTTTTCCTGAATAAGTTCTTGCTTTTTTTTACCCTTTCCTTCATTCTTGCCCATGAATCTGCACCACAACAGTTCCCACAGGCTAGTGAGAACAATGTCTCTGATACCAATAAGATGTCTCCCTTCTCATTTCTTATTGATTTTCTCTTGCAATTTCATGAATTGGGCCCTCAGGTCCTAAATTTGTCTACATGTATTTAAAAAATACTTTTAATAATTTTTTAATTTTCATTTATGATAAGTCTCTAAAAATACTTTTATTTTTAATACTAGTGTTTAAAAACACATCTTATTTTAATTACAATAATATTGTTAAGTTGCCCTTAAAATTAGAGATTACTGGGCCCAACTTTATTAATATTATAAATTATCTTAGTTTAACAATAAGGGGGAGATGACAAAAGCTTTATTATTTTCCTTAGAAATGTTCTAACTCAACCTGCAAATCTCACAGCAAATTTGGGAGCAATAATCTTCTATCTTCCTTGAAAATATACTTTTTCTCAAGAACGTGCAATATTGCAAAGAGATAATTAAATTCAAAACTTTATATTCATATCATTATATCAACGCCAATTCATTACAAAAACATTTTGAAACAAAGTTTAAGATCTCTATTACTCTTCAAAAAGAAAATTACGAACTCTGATATAATTTCTCTTCACAAGCTTATCCTCTCAAAAATTGCCCAAACCTTACAGAAAAAATGATTTTACTTTATATAATACTCATTTCAAAAGATTATGCCAAGTTTTGCATTTTTATGGAAAATTCAAAACATCACAGCATTGGGAATCTTTGTATTTCATCCTGCTTTTAAACTTGAATATTTACTACCTTTTATTCTTCTTTTATGAGCATTTTAAATTCACAACTATAAATGTGTAAATTAGCACAACTTCTGAAAGTCATAACTCTTGATTCAGTCACCCAATTGACTTGTCTTTTTTGGAAACTGAAGATTTTGTAGAGTCCTATTGCCCATAAATTCACCATGCCAATTTCGCCATTTTTCATACCCCCATTCCATCATTTGAACCTTCAAAACTACATTTTAAATTTTTTCTAGGACTCCTGAAAATTTGAAAGTTATATCTTGCTGTTTGGGTGTGATTGTTTTAGCTGACTCTCAGGGTTGACTACGCAATTCTTGGAGCTTGGGTAGACTACCTGATATGTGCTTAAATGCAAACATACTAAAAATAGCAATAACACTTCTTTTAGCTATTTTGAAAATTCTAATTGTTCTGAACTATTCTAGCGGATTTTCAAGCATATTTAACATTTCACAAGCTTTTAGGTTTTGAAGTATCCACCAACTTAACACATAGATAACATTTTTTGCTTTTGACCTAGTTTAGGCAAATTATAACCCCAAATGAGACATAATTGGGATGACACTAACAAATTGGATTAAAGTTTTAACAATGGGCATAAAGTAAGAAACTAGACGTAGGCTCCAACACCACTCAGCATATACTAAAATAGTAGAAAACATATTCATCCCATGTAAAACAATATGAATAATATCAGCACTAAGACACATTTGAAGACATTGTTATTTTACACTTTGTAGGTGTATCGATAATGCAATAGCAAAGTGAGGTGGAGAGTGAAGAATAGATCAATAATAAATATTAGTAAGGGAAGAATCATAGTTCGCAGACTCGGACTCGGACTCGGACTCGGAGAGTATTTGGCAAGCCCAAAAGTTTCAACTCGGCAATGACTCGGCAACTTAGAAAGTACTAAAATTAAAATCTCTGAAAGAAACATATTTTTTTGTGTAAAATTCAATAACAAAATTTAATAAATTAAATGTTGACATCTCAAACGAGGAAATGCATGGTTTTATAGCAAAAACATGTGAAAAACGTGTTTTAACCAGTATTTTTCCTGTGTTGGCATTTTCACCCATGTTTTCCCCATTTCTATATAAATGCGAGAGTTAAAATTTTAAAAACTCGCCCAGCAAAAAAAATTGAGAGTACTTGGCAACTCGGAGAGTACTCACAGAGTTTGCAAACTATTGGAAAACTAGATCATTAATAAATATTAGTAAGGGAATAAATATGAAAATCTGGAAAACAGAGGAGTATTATGGTTGAAAATGGCACCATCTCGACACAATATGTTCCTAACAATCTAGATGCATAAAAGATACACACTAAACTGTTGAAATTATCAGTCTGTAAACAATCAACAAACATATTGAGTTCAATGGTTAGATCAAACATATCCCAACTGTCTCATTTAAGAGGGTGTTCAGTTAATTGCAGTATCTCTATCAATAGCAATTTATGGTATTGGTATACGTGTCATGGTTGCATTACAAATTGGACTCGAGTTTTGTTTAGAATACTGGATTCGTGGTTGTTCTTTTGGGCCTGGTTCATGTTTGGTCCTTGTTTCATTCATGGTTTTGTTTGCTTAACAGTGATATGTAAGATTTGATAGCTGATGAAAAGTGAATACATGTATAGATCTTAAATAAAACTATCAAATGCTATTTTCCCCATGGTTTTGAAGCTGCATATTTTCTTTCTTATAGAGTGGATGCAATCTGTATAGAAGTTGAGTGCGTTGAATGACAATTTAGTAATTCAACTTACATGTTTAGCTGAAGAACATGTTAATTGTTTTCAGAAATAAATGTGGTTCAACAAAATATTGAACATTTAATCCAAGTGCATCATTTTTAATGTCCAAAGCTGAGAATTAAATCCATGAACAAAGTATATTGTGGCAGGCAAGATAACTGTCAAATTCTAAGGCTCCTGGTATATTTCATTCTTTGATGTCAAATATCTCTCTTCCAATGGAAGCAAACTTGTTGAGCATAGGCTTTAGTTGCAGGAGTTCTCAACTTCAAATCTGTTCTTCACCAGTAACATTTCATGCTAAAGCCTAATTCCCAAATATCTCTTTTTTGTCAGGGCATTTCTGATTCCACAGGCCTGGAATTTATCCTTGTATCATATAACGAGTGTGGTGGAATAGTCTGTAAAAGGGTTGGGGGATATTTACAAAAAATTGCAGGCTGTGATTCAGTTTCGTGGACAGCAGATTCTACATCTTCTGCTAGTCTAAGTTATTCATCCAAGGAGGAGGAATTATACAACTGTCGGACACATATAAGGCCCTTGAATGACATTGAGACAGATATCAACAACTGCTTTCTATATGAGGAGGTCGAAGTTACTCGAGTCCTTTGTATTAATTCTGATTCTGCTGGATTTGAACATGGCATCGGGGTCTCTGCTATCAGTAACAAGGAAGGCAGGCTTTGGCAGTACGCTAATGGAAAATTTGGCTTCAGTTTCCTCTATAGTAACTTTATTATAGACTTGATGCATATTGGTTCAAGCAGTCATCTTCTTGATCTTGTTGAGTGATTAAAAGATCATTAGTTTAATAGGATCATTCATTAAATAAAAAAAATTCTGAAGACAACTCCTTGAAGTTTAACAATTAAGCTTAGCATTGACAAGAAGATATCAAATTAATAAATTATTGTTGTTTAGTGATTTAAAGATTGTTGGTTTAATAGGATTATTCATCAAAATTCTGAAGAGAAGTCCTTGAAGTTCAGCATTTGAACTTAGCATGGACAAGAAGGTATCGAATTTGTGTAATTGCTATTATACAACAAATTATTCAGTGTTTCTATCTTGTAATGTAATTTAAAGTCGCATACAAAATTGTACATACTACAGACTTTGGTGGCCAAATTGGCTGCTCAGTTGTGGAATTTCGCTTGATTCAAGCATTCAGAAAGGTATTTACTATATAAGTTTCTTCTTGCATTGTCAAAGTTTTTAATTCAGCTTGATGTAGTTATAATGGCTACTTGCTGTGTTAACCATCACTCTTCACCCCTTCCTATCAAAAGCATCTGTATTCATGAATTTAAGGTGCTGGGAGAAAAACCTCTTTGGGTTTGTGCCTTGTTACACGTTGATGAATAAATCTATTTCCCAAAATTCAACAGTGCTCCAGCTTGAACACGGGATAACGGAGAGCAATAATATATGGAAAGAGATGACTATTTTATTCTACAAGGAGAGAGAAAGTGCTGATCAGGTAATTATAGTACTGACTTGAAAAGTTGATTGGTTTTTCTCTTTCGAATACCATTGTAATGCTTTGTTTTAGTTTTACTATATTGTCCTCCTGTAACGCTATCCATTGGATTCTTCCTCATAGTTATGTGGATAATTTGGTGAGCTGGCATTAATAACGAAATTTCAATTTTCATTGTCACATTCTACGATGCAATGCCCTATGACCTATGATGTGCAGTTGGAGGGATATACTTTAGTGCAATCAAGTCTCAGATAGTGAATGTTGTAAATCAACACCAAGAAGATGTTTAGCTGTGTGAACAATCACTCAAACTACTACATCCCAGGAGTTTTCACAGAAGATGTTTAGCTGTGTGAGCAATCATTCAAACTACTACATCCGAGGAGTTTTTACAGGAGATGTTTAGCTGTGTGAGCAATCACTCAAACTGCTACATCCCATGATTTTTCACTAAGCTTATGGTACTGATCTTTGCCTTGAGATTTAGGTGAGTTGCCTTGACTGTACAGCAAGTTAGTGTTTTTCCACATCATGCCCTTCTTGATTGCTACAAGGGGTGCTAAAATGATAAATATAAGCTCTTTAGTTTTTCAAAAATAATTGAAGGACAGGGTTCATGAATACTTGTAACAAGTGATGTGGAAACTGCAAGTGCATACAAAATATTTTATTGAGAACATTTAAATTTCTCTTGATCTATCAACCTCCCATCCTTGTCACCTTGTGTGGCAAGAAGGGAATGGGATTGACAGTGACCAAGGGTCAAGGACCTTCTATTATGTCCTATTCATCATCATCCTACATATTTGGGCCCATTCTTACAGGATTAACCATGGTCAAAATCATTCATTGGGATTCAGACTTGTATTCTATCTTGACATTGATTATTGCACAATAGGTTCATTTTATGGTTCAGACCTATTGTAGGATAAGTTTCTTTGATGATGCTAGTGAAGTCTTTGGTTTGTCTTGCTTAGGGTTTTTTTATTCACCTTTTGGAAACACGACTCATTTTAACTCTACCTTTTGTCTAACTTAGACGCATTTTTAGGATAATAGTCTCCCCATATCCTAGTCTTCAAATAATCTAGGCGAAGCCTGACACATCAAGGCTCCACTTGTCTTCAATTTAGGTTCCTGTGGCAGACAGGAAAATATATCAGCTTACAATAAAATGTTTTAACAAACATTATGTATCTAATTCCATCTTTATTTCAAATTCCTTCATTTGTTAATTTAGGTAAATGTATGTTAGATTATAAGCCTTACAGTAGTTCTCATTTAATGTATGTTAGATTAGAGGCTTTAGAGTACTTCTCCTTTAATGTATGTTAGATTAGAGGCTCTAGAGTGGTTTTCCCCTATTGGAGCTCTTTCTATTTTAAATCCCTTTCTCTATACCCACTAGCATGCCTTAAGATTTGACTATTATTGAGCCAAGTGATTAATAGGAAGCAAAGGTGTATAATACATTTTTACACTAATCTATGAGAAAAGGTATGAGCATAAATCAAATTGATCATACAATTATAAATAAATAAACACAAAAATAATAACCTAACTATGTTTTGTGTGGGATAAATTATTTTGAGAGAGAAATTCCATTCTCTAAAGCAACTCATGTTTTACTCAATAATCAATGGTTACAATACACTTGTATCTCCTAGTCCAAGCTTTTATAAGAGTATTGCTAGCAAGAGATCTAGAAAAATCTAACAATATAATGGTACCTATTAAACTCACTATGAAATCTCCATCTCGAGCACTAAACTAAAAGCAACAATCATTGAAACCATTAAAATGGTCATAGGAAACCAAGAGTTAAACCCAACCAAAATTTGGTGTCCAAATTGTCCAAATTTCTTGTCAAAATCTAATTCCAAATTATAAGATCAGTCCACATGTTAAAAATAACATATTCATTACGCTTGTCATGAGTTGTCATAATGCACTCACTAAGTTGGACACTTAATTATCTCTATTTAAAGATGTTTGATGATGTCATAAAAAATATATACTCTATTTTGAGTTCCACAACCAAAAACCTCCCCATTTACTACATGCCATCACATAATCATACAAAGATGAGACATACACTCGATCAAATTAACAAACTTTCATAAACAAACACCCAAAACCCCCAATACAAATATAAATACAATTGCAAAAATTCACATACAAGAAATGGAAAAGAGGTTTCCAAGGGCTTGGATTTTAGGAGAAGCACTTACTTGAAAATCTTCAATTTGGAAGATCTTGTCCACAAAAGATACTTCTCCAAATCTCTTCTTTGATCTTTCTCCTCCTTTCCCAAAAATTTCAGAGCCAAAAAGACCCTTACCTTTCTTTTTAACTCCCTAAATAGAGTAGGTGAGAAAGGCTCTCATGAAAGTAGGAGATGACATTTTTCATCCTCTAAAGGATGGGAGGGATGGAAGTAGTGCCACTTCTGCCTCCTCCACAACCTCCATCTAGTGTCTCCAAACCTTCTCTTCAACCCATATTTCCTCCCAACTCATGGGATAAGATACGATTCTTGCAAACTCTTGGGAGAAGGGGGTGGTTGGTATGAAATCTTATCCATCCTAATTTCAAAAATCCAAATATCATCTAAAACAATTAATCACTCTTAAAACATACCTAACCCTTAACTAATGACCTATGGGTCCTTTTCTAACTCCAAGGGGTTTTTTTGCACCATAGAATCACTTCCAAATGGGCACACAAATGATCACTTTGCACATTTACATGAAAGACATATTTTCGACATAACACAGTGAAATCCAAACCTTCATAAATGTTAGAATTCAGGTTATCTGGGATACCACTATTTGAGTTAGACCTTGTCCTTGAATCCCCGTTGGTATTTACCTGCACACTCAAGTTAAGTGTCAATACATTGATTAACATACACACATGCTTAATAAAACATATACAAGAACATAATAAATCTTATTGCATCACATCTATTATAACTATCCATAATCATTAAATCATACAAGTCAACATAGAGAGAAATATTAGAAATACATCAATGATCACGTGATTAAGTTCTAACTCAAATCTCCATTATGCCTAATAAAATCTATCAATATCCAATGTTATTCATTATATGACATGGATCCACCATACAAACATAATCAAGGAAGATGATCACCCAATCATCAATGTCATATCATAACATGAAAGAGTACATCACAACATCTATGCCATGAAATAAATAGCCTCAAAAGTGAACTCACAGAACACACCATCTCTATCGAGTACTGAACTGCAATATCACCAAAGGAGGGTTCTCACAATGGTTTATTGACAAATTGGGCCTTTGTCTCAAGAAGTGGGAACAAAGTTTAGATCTTATTGGCATTATTTTTTTTAGTGTGGATCAGAGTCGTAGAACTACCATTTGAGTAGAAGGTTGAGGAACTATGGACTACCATTTCTTATTCTCTAAGAGATATCATTGTGGTTAATGAGGTAAGAATATCCAAAACATATTTTCCCGTTTGCTAGATTTTGTGTCCACATTGTTTTGAGAAACAAATCCTTTAATAACTTTATCTTTGAATATTGGTGATTGGGTGTCATGGATTAAATATGAGGCATCCTTTGTGATGTGCATTATAAGATTTGGATATGAAGATACCTACCCAAGATATAGAGGCCTAATGGAAAGCACCATAACAATAGATGATCAATATAACAAGCACAAATTGGATCCTCATGAAGAAGGCAATAAAATAGAATAATTGAATTATCTAAATTGAATGGTACAAAGGAGTGGCCAAGGTGAGACATAGGAATGCATAAGATCATGACAAGTGTATTAATATTATGAGATGATACATAAAGTGATAACTTATCACCTATTTTATGTGTAAAAGTGATAATGTGACACACCCACTAAAGGTGGATCACCCTTTGAAGGTGGAAAAGTGAAAGTGTCACATGCCCACTAAAGGTGGACCACCCTCCAAAGGTGGAAATGTGACAAAGTAATAAGTCCACCAAAGGTGGAAGTCCCACTCGGGGTGGAAAAGCTATAATGTGATAACATGGTATTGAAAGTGGGAATGTTCCTATGTGGTCTCTAAGTAAACTTAAGTAATGTGTGCATTTAGAACCTAGTCGAAAGACTTCTAGGTATAACACTTAAACACACCAACATGCCTCAATATCCAAAAGTCAGTACATGCTTCTATTATGTGCACAGTGTTTCAATGATTGAATATTGGAATTTAAGGATATGTATGATCCTTATCCTCCCTAATTTAAGCTTGGCCTTGCCTTGGAGGGGATTGGTGGTGTGATTTGTCCTTTAGTTGACAAGATGAACCCAAAAAGTGAAACCTCTTAGAGGGTGAAGAGTAACATTTATATTGGACTACAGTGATGAACTATAACTAATTGAATGTTTGAAGTTGATAAGTTGATGATCACCGAGCTGCAGAAAGTAAATGCAAGACATTAAATCAATTAATGTATTGTATTGTCATTGATGTCAACCTTACATAATCTGATTGGTCATATACATATTGCCATAGACTTCAAAGAAACCAAAGAGATAAAGTTTATGTTATTGGTAAACATATAAAGCCAGTGTACAGCGAGTGACAGTAAACACCGACAGATAGTGCACATCGATGGATAGAGAACCCCGAGCAGTCACAGTGTATCCCGAGCATCGCAACTCCGAGCATAATTGAAGATGATGCCCGAGGACAATTGAAGTCTTTCACCGATCAGAACTGGAGTTAGGAAACAACAAAATACTTAGCTGGCAGGAGCTATAAGTAGATTTAACTGATTGATTACTTTGTTTTCATCGATCAGATAAACTAAGGATAAGAATGTAATGTCCCCTTTTCGGGGCACATTATTTCATGCCTTATAGTTAGCCTTTCATCATGGTCCGGTGGGCTAACTGAGGTTTGGCAGAGGATCAAAGGGGTGTTTGGCCTAGGTGTTTTAAGTTTCAGGCCAATCGGATCAGTTTCCACAGGGTTTCCAGGGTGCTTACTATTTATAGTAAGTAGGAAGAACTCAGTGTTCCTGGCAATTTAGTAGTGGACTCGGAGCGTCTCACCTAGAGATTTCCGACAAGCTATCACACGTCTCCATCTGAGTTCGTTTGGTCCTCTATTTTAATGCCAGAAGATTCCTCACTTTATTTTATTATGTCACTTTATAACTAACAGTTATATTTATTTAAAAAGTGACTTTAAGTGAGAATATGAAAAGATAGAGAGGGGAAACTGAAGAGTCACAGCCATTGCTTTTAAAGAAGGATTGAAGGCTCATTTAAAAAATGCTTAGTTTTTGGATATTATTTTTATCTCTTGGAGATATCAGGAAGCTTTCAGTTTTCAAATTCAGCTTTCAAGACGGAAACCCTTTTGGCTCAGAGGTGGATTGGACGTAGCCCCAGTTCATCTACGGTGTGGATTCATAGTAGAGTTCGCCATTGTATTCACAGGTTCTTTTCTGTTGATTGTCATTCTGCTGAATATTGTAGTTCGGATTTTGGATTGTGGAAATCCCATTATTATTGTATTGCTGCTGTTTTATTGGGATATTTGCTGAGGTTTTATTGGGATATTTGCTAGTTTATTGTTATTGAATCGATGATTTATTGCATGCATTTAAATGTTTAAATTTGTATGAGATTTATTGGTGAAAATTGGGAAAATGGCTGGTTAGGGTCATTACAGTGGTATCAGAGCTGGTTTTCTTGCCAGCCTGTGGAGTTTAGTCAGAAACAAATTTGTAGAAAGGTTTTTTAGAATTCTTTTTACCAGAGAAAAATTCCAGTCTGTGGGAGTTTCAGAAGCCGCAATCGACACATTACAGGAAAGAAGAGAGGCTGAAAAACGTGGAATATGGAAACAGAGGATTCGTGAGATTGTTGTCATTCTTGCACTATCAAATATCAGTTTGGAGTTAAGGTTAAGTGTGGAGAAGTTTTATTTCTGCCATGCGAATTATAGAGGAGTTTGAAATTTATGTTACCGCATAAGTAGATTTTTAAATCGAAGGCTTATGTCAACGGCGGTTGGTCCTAATATATTGGCAAAGGTTGAAATTAAAATATCATATTACGAGGCGGTAGACTATAATCTAAGAAATATAATTTTATTCGTGGGACCCAAGTTACACATCATTTGAAGTTGCTGAGAATAATATTTGGCTTTGAAATATTTGTGTTGGAAATAATTACGACAGTTCATATACTATTGCACTTCCAGATATATTATATAATATTCATTTGCCAAAAGTTTAGTGGGTTGTATGTATCGGGCCCCATCTTAAAATTTTAGCTGACTATTGTAAAGAAGGCGTTGGATTTTATTAAATCGTTTCTTTGTGAGAAGACTTGGGACGAGAACTAATATTTTTGAGCAAATATTTCTATTGTCGTGGTGTTGCCGTGGGCCTTCGTAATCAATGATATTAAATTGAATGGAGGAATGTATGGGAAGCTAAAGTCCTTGATTTAATCCTTGTCTTTTATTGGTCGATTGATAAGCCAAAAATATCTCCTTGAAGTCGTGGTATTCAGAAACATTTTTAGCAGCTCCGTTTATGATTGGAAGAATTTTTTCTGGTTACAACGCAGAAGAGTGTGGGAAGTTGGACGTTTCTTATTTTGGCCTTCTGAACAGACGATCAATGGTTTTAAGCGTTAATGAAGGAGTGAACCGTTCCAAACTATTTAGTAGTTTTCCTTATGCACAAGGAGCAGCGACAACAAAAAATAAAAATAAAAATAAATATCCAGAATCTCAACTGACGTGATCAGATGTTTCAAATATGAGTAGAACAAAAATGGAGTCGTTTTCACAAATTTCTTTGAATTTCAAGTGGACAAGTACACTGTCATTACACGACCTTTCAAAATGGTAGTAAAAACCCAATTAACTACTTGTCAGTGGTGGCCATGTCTGTGATATATCAACTTTTGCGCAGGGAATAAGAACATAACTGCAACATATAAAAAGAATTGTCCAGGGATGAATATGGGTATATGAAATTTGTAGCTTTTTCTACCAATTTAGGCCTACTCGAATGAGTTTAGACTCATCGATTTGTTGTTTGAACTCGACCAACGAGCTATCCTTCATGTAAGGATAACTCTAGTTTAGGCTCTACTATGTTGAAGCGATTTCAGGATTACACTCTTGCTGTTTGATACATATTCAATAGGGCCTCTAAGTACTCCAATTCGTTAAGATATATCAAAAAAAGAAATGGGCTATTCTGAAAAGAAATACGGGGAAGACAATCAATGGGCAGGGTCTATTGATGGGATACACAGGTGTTTGATTAATTTACACAGACATGGTTGTAATTGAATGCATCCATAATGATGTTTTGATGTTCAGAAATCTTGCAGTTAGTTTTTAATAATACCCAGCTGAGATCCGTACAGTGGTATTACAATGGTATGACAATATGAACTATTTGAGATTCTTATGAGCGTTCAAATCAGTAACACCTAGTCAAGGTGCAAAGAAAATACAACCAACATACGTGTCAACTATTTGACTTAATATCTATTGAACAGTTTGAGGAGTTGTGAGCCTCTTTCCCTATGGCGTGAGTTGGTGATTTTGCTGGATACAATTTGAGAGGGATATCTTCCATCCATCACTTCTACAAATTAATATTGGAGTCCAAATAAATTTGTGGTTGTATAGTTGAAGCCATAAAGGCATGTAAATTAATGACACTTCTGCACAAGGGGAGTTTCATATCTTGTAGGTACAGTTCAAGTGATTTTGAGAATTAAAGACAATATAAAGGTTACTGCAACATTGAATCTTCCGGGCTGAGACCTCCACGTAACATCATTTCCAGTCAAGCGTCCACTTTCAACAGTTAAACAAATTTGGCAGTCAGATTTTTGGATATAGTCAGGTGAAAGAGGTTTATTAAATTGGGGCAGAATAGGGATATCATCTCGCAATAAAATTTTTGGGGTCTGAACGGGTAAGTATATTAAGTCTTCCTACACGTCAACTGCTGAAGAACAAAGATGCATGGTTTGGAAAAGATCTGGAAGGATCTTGCTAAGGTACAACAACAATTAGCCTAGGTTTCACAACATGATGGAAGGACATAAATACTCGGCATGTATGATGAGTATAACACACTTCCCCCATGAGTTCAAAGAGATTTAACCTTCTCTAGTTTCATGGATTTTCATCCAAAGCTACAACACAAGACTCTAATGGCAAGGAAGCAGTATCAAGATTTGGCTCGAGATCTACTTGCACAAGATAGGTGCAACAATTTATGTGAAGAGTTTCTAGCTCTCATTAATCACCCTAAAAGTGAACAACACACTAAGTCAGTTATTGAAGAAATGATTTATGAGGTTGACGTTGAAGCCGGGGGTGGCAAAACAAGTGTTGAATCAATGCAGGAAGGAGAGGCTAAAGAAGAGGTAGCAAATATGCAGGTTACAAAATATGAGGAATCATGTGATTTCTATAGCAGTGCATCACATATGTTTAATGATGAATTGGATGAACAATCTGAGAGTGCATTTCAAAATGATAACAATAAGAAGCACACCTTGCAGAGTCAGCTGAAAGTCAGTAACGATGCTATTATGACAACTCTTGTTCACCATGATAGCACTCACTAGATCTTTGAGGATCTTTACATGAAAGCTCAGAAAGAGGCATGACAAGGTGATATAAGGATTGGATCCTATGTTGCAGATTTACAGGAGGTCAAAATAGCATTTGAGGTTTCAAAATTAGAATATCTATGCTTACTGTCAGATCACGACTACCTGTTACAGGTTGCAAAAATTTTTGCTGGGCAGTTGAGGAAAAAAGATGATGAGGTTAATAAGCTCAACATAGAGCTTAATATTGCTCAAGAAACTTTGGAGCACACACATCTTGCTCTTAAGGAAGCAAGAAATCAGGTTGTTGCCTCTAGTCAGTACAGGGAACAAGATGACAAGGAAAGATCTGAATTCTTTCAGGAGGTGATTCAGGAACTCGATAGCATACAACAGACCTATGACTTGGATAGCTGTCCCAAAAGATTTTTGGATCATCTAGAGTTTCTTAATGAGTTGGATAAATTTTAGGCGATCGACAATTTCTTGTTTGAGATGGATGCTGATTTGATATTTGATAATCCTTTCTTCGAGCTAGATGAGGAAGGTATTTCCTATCCCCATGACGAGGATGGGGTCAATTACAGAATTTGGGACCCAGGGTCAGCTACTAGAGGTGAATCTTGGTCACCAGGTTGGAGTAGCGGGATGAGATCAGTTGCTGTACAGTGTGGTTCTTACACCAGCAGTCCAGGATGGGCAGTTATGTCTTGTGGCATGATGGGTGATGTGCCTTTTCGTGCACTACCTCTCGTTGATGGTGAGGTGTCTCGTTTTCCATTCAGCCCACCTATGGGGAGCTTTCTTTCCCAATTATTGCAGAGGTGTGGGGTGAGTGATTGGTTTGGTATGCTTCCTCGCTTGTAGATGGAAGCCTCGTCCAACAGTCTGCATATCTTGCCTCTTCAGTACAGTTTCCAGTTCGGGCGACAGATCAGAGGGGCAGTGTTATGGCAGTTGGACCTTTTTGAGGATTCACTCAATAGGGGCATCAGGCCTCAGGATTTTTCAGCCAGTTGGGGAGATGGATGGCCCTTTTGTTTGTGGGATCCAGGAGGAACATCCTCGCGGTTGGTAATGATTCATGGAGCTGATTGGTATGAGGTTAGGATTCCCCCTTCATATGACCTTAGTGGTGCTTGTGATTTCAGTTAGAGTGAGGTTCTTAGTTGGATTGAGGATTTTCTCACAGATGATGGCAGCACAAAGAAGGTTGATGCGACTAACTAGGCACTTGGGGTGGTTTTGGATCCTGGTATTTGTATGACTGATGCATTGCTTTTTTGGGTGAGTATTGAGTGGCTTCACCTCATTGGTCACAATTTTCTCAGGATAGCACGTCAGTCGAGTGGGGTAGTCTCCTTGAGGTTGATATGGGATCCAGGTATTATGCCCACAACATGCAGATACTGATTGCTTGAGGGCAAGCAATCTCCGGGAAGGTATGATTTGTAATGTCCCATTTTCGGGGCACATTATTTCGTGCCTTATAGTTAGCCTTTCATCATGGTCCGGTGGGATAACCGAGGTTTGGCAGAGGATTAGAGGGGTGTTTGGCCTAGGTGTTTTCAGTTTCAGGCCAATCGGATCAGTTTCCACAGGGTTTCCAGGGTGCTAACTATTTATAGTAAGTAGGAAGCACTCAGTGTTTCTGACATTTCAGTAGTGGACTCGGAGCGTCTCACCGAGAGCTTTCCGGAAAGCTATCACACGTCTCCATCTGAGTTCGTTTGGTCCTCCATTTTAATGCTAGAAGATTCCTCACTTTATTTTATTATGTCACTTTATAACGAACGGTTATATTTATTTAAAAAGTGACTTAAAGTGAGAATATGAAAAGACAGAGAGGGGAAACTGAAGATTCACATCCATTGCTTTAAAATAAGGATTGAAGGCTCATTTAAAAAATGCTTAGCTTTTGGATATTATTTTTTATCTCTTGGAGATATTAGGAAGCTTTCAGCTTTCAAATTCAGCCTTCAGGACGGAAACCCTTTTGGCTCAAAGGTGGATTGGACGTAGCCCCAGTTCGTCTACGGTGCAGATTCATAGCAGAGTTCGCCATTGTATTCACAGGTTCTTTTCTGTTGATTGTCATTCTGCTGAATATTGTAGTTCGGATTTTGGATTGTGGAAATCCCATTATTATTGTATTGCTGTTGTTTTACACAATAATATTGGCCGATGTTTTATTGGGATATTTGCTGGTTTATTGTTATCGAATCGATGATTTATTGCATGCATTTAAATGTTTAAATCTGTACGAGATTTATTGGTAAAAATTGGGAAAATGGCCGGTTAGGGTCATTACAGAACCCCGAGTAGTCATAGTGTATCCTGAGCACCGCAACCCCGAGCATAATTAAAGATGATGCCCGAGGACAACTGAAGTCTTTCACCGATCAGAACTGGAGTTAGGAAATGACAAAATACTTAGCTGGCAGGAGCTATAAGTAGATTTAACTGATTGATTACTTTGTTTTCATCAATCAGATAAACTAAGGATACGAAGGAGATTTAAAGCACAGAAAACAAGGAGAGATTTGCGGAATAAATATCAAGCTATGCTTTAAAGATTAAAGCAATGCATGGCGAGGTTTGCGGATCAAGAAAGCTATCTACGTCAAGAACAAGAAAGACAAGGACAAATAAACAGTGAAATCATGTGTATATAAAGAGACAAGTAATTCATTATCAAGAGAGGAATGCTGAGTATAATTTTGGTGAAGATAGAAGTCTTCATGCAAATCTGATCATACAGGCTGAGGAACAGAGCTAAGAATTCTGCAGACACCGAGCAATAGAAAAGCAACAACATTCACCGAGCAGAAAGAAAAATGAGGGGAGCAAAGGAACAAAAGAGCATATTGATCAGAGAGGTATTATGGACTTACAATAGATCTGAAAATCTGCAATATTAAGTTGTATTAATGAACAGATCATTTACTGTTTCAGTTTAACCATTGATTCAGAAAAGCTCTTAACCGAGTAGGATTTAACAGTCCTTAATGTATTGAGATACTCAAGAGTATCAAAAGGTTTTTCTTGTTGACAACATAGTGAATGTCCAAGGTCAAAATACTAACCAATGGTTTTAAATCCTCTAACAAGGTCGCACTTAACAGTGTGTTAGCAACATTTAACAAGGTTGGCTCTTCACCGAGCTCACTTTAGAAAAGTGAGTGAAAATCTTGGGTTACCGGTCCCAAGTGGTTTTTCCCTTAACAGGGTTTCCACGTTAAAAATCCACGTGTCAAATGTGTATATGGTTCATTGCTTTGATGTTTTGCTTTACACATTACTAAAACAAGATTGGTCGGTAAACACTAAGTTTATTTACTGCTGTTCGGTAAAGCTTAAGAAAAGGATAAATAGTATATTCACCGAGCAATATATATTTGATAAGATTACTTAAAGGCATACATCTTGTAGGAATAAAGATAATTAGAGGTTTTATAGATGTGATATAAGTTTTGGTTGGATAATTGGATTAATTTTTGAGGCTACTGATTCAACCCCCTCTCACTTATTCTAACATACAATTCATGATTCTTCACATGGTCCTTCGTCTTTCAATAAAAAATATTTTCCTCTTATATGATTTTAGGTGACACTCCAAATCCCAACGTGGTGGGGCTTGACTTGGTTAAACATGACGATAGCACGATTTGTTAGTTGCATGGTCTTGACAAACTAGAATATTTCCACAACCACCTGAATAGTTGTGCCCCTAGCATCCCCTTTGCAAAAGAAATAAAGTCATGTTTCCAAATCCCCTTTCTGGATATCTTGCTCATAAGAAAATCTGATGGGTCCCTTGCCTCTAAGGTTTTTTGGAAGGCAACCCACACTGTTCCCTACCTTCAGTCTTTCTCTCATCACCACCCCACCCAAAAGGAAAGCATCTTCCAAACCCTTGCCATTAGAGCCTTCCACATTTGTAATGAAGAAAACATCAAACAAGAGTTGACTCATTTTCCTAATGTTTTCATATTTAATGGCTATAATGACAACAAAATTTCTAGAGCCTGAACATCCAAGTCAAAAATTATTTCACTTCTAGACCCAAGCCTACCCAACCTTAGGACCACCCATTTTTCTCCCTCCCCTTTATCAAATGCATCTCACAAAATTTCAAAAATTTTGAGAAAAAAATACTTTCATTGTGCCTTCAACCTCGTGTCCACTCTAAGGAGATGTATCCATTTGATCAAAGACTCAAGAGACATTCTTCTTGAGTCATAAGTTTATAAGGTAGTTTTCTCGTGTGGTACAACTTACATTGGGAAACATGTCGCTCCTTTAGCACTAGGATCAAAGAAAATAAAGTTGATATTAGACATGCGTGGGTTGCAAAGTCGACTTTAGTTGAACATTCTTCTACTATGAAGCACCACATTTGCCTTGAAAATACTCAGATTTTGTTCAGAGAGGACAACTTCTTCAATAGGAAACTCAAAGAAGCCATTTAAATTAGCAACCACCCCCCAAACCTTAACTGAGATGAGGGTTGGGGTCTCATCTCTTCTTGGAACCCTTTACTTTCTAACCTTAGGAATTATTGTAGTATCCCTTGCTAAATGATGAAGAAAAATGATTTTTCTAGTCAAGGAATATTGTCAAACACTTTGTATGCTGCCTTTCTCTATTCTGTTTTTTTTTGTGTTTTAGATTGTTTGATATAGTTTGAATGATGCCAGGAAATTTAGGATGTGTGCAAAAGATGTTTACAATACCTCTTACAATGAACTAATATGCAAGTGCAGTTCTTTTTGGTATTTTCAATGCATATACATGAAAACTAGATATGGAATGCATACCTACAGCCAACTAACATTTTGACAAACAATTGGCATGCAACTATTATGTTGATCATATATGCTATTAGAAGGACATTTCATCAAACAAATGGTATGCAACACATATCTTCTTTATTGAATTCATTCCCAAGTACAATGTTGCTATGATTTTGTGAAGAGTAATTGGCTTACAATAATGAGTACAACAATGCCAAATATGATTCTAAGTGATCACTTACAACAACAAAATTATATGCCTAAGATTACAATGCTAACTACTAATAGTTGCAAGAGGAACCTGATAATAGTGATGCCCAATGACGAAGATGAAAGTTGCAATCGGAATCAAGCACAAATACTGTAGTGTGGGTACTATAGCGCGACACTGTTCACGCGCACTGTAGCAGCAAGAACAACTTAAAAAAAATGATTACTAATGGCTGCCAATGATGAATATTCAGGTCTACACTCTATAGTCCTCAATATTCTTCAAACCCTTATGTTATTCCTTCACTTTAAGCACAAATAGAACTCCAGAGTGAAGCTCTCCTGAATGCCAAATTCAGTGGATATTTCACCACCTCAAATGGTTGCAACATTGAAGAATTGACGCTCTCCAATGGCTAACTGAAATCAGAAACCCTTGGCTTCTTCTCCCAAATTCATATAAAAAATGCAATTGACAATGATCCAATCCTAAAAAAGAACCTCTCATATTCTTATATTTGCACCTTATAATATTAAAGTGACTTTATTATTATAAGTTACTTTATAACTTCATAATAACATTAAAATATTTAAATAAATCACTTTCATTTAAACTTTAATATCTCTTGAAATACTTGTTTGATTGCTATGTCGTCTGAAAAAGGAATCTCTCCTCATAAATCCCCATGTGATCAAATACACTTTCTAAAAGTAGAAAGGGCCCATCTCTATTACTCTTGACTTACTATACATAGTAAGTATGGAAAATGGAGTCCAAATGATATCGAACGAAGGCCAAATCCATAAATCCCTGAATGTTGGAGATAAATCAATCCTCAGAAGACCCTCTAACCATCCTCATTAGCCTACGAGGGTCCAATAATAGGCTAAACCACAGTGAAACTAAAGTATCTAGCTAGAAGGGGACATCACAGTCCGCCCCTCCTGAAATTGCTTGTCCTCAAGCAATCTCCACTGTTGAGAAACTTCACTGAACCAAAAAACAAAAAACAAAGGAAGACTGAGAACTATCCCATACTGAGACACAATTGCAGCACCAGTATAACCATAACTGCATAGAGGTGATCAACAATCCATCTATCCAAACTCTATGCATTGAAGCCGTTCATTTGTAAAAGATCCTATACACGCGGATAAAAAATAACACTGTTAATAAACCAAACCATGTACACACTGCAATACTCTCTAGTGAACCCAAACTGAAATCCTGATGCACATGTACGATCCAACAACACACTGAAGAGTGTCCAACCAAATATACCTGGATCCCGAACCCAAAATAGAAGTCTGCCAAGAGGAATACTTCCAGACCGATGTAGCTCAACATTGATCCCAACTTCATCATACCAGAAGTGGTGAAGAAAATCTATGGGACCCATCCAACTTGCAGTACTAACCCTACCACCACCTGGATCCCAGTATAAATGAAACACACATCAATCCACTGTAAGGAAGTAAGGATGTCCAGAATCACCTGCTACACCAAATCTCCCCTGATACTCTACCAGTTATGGGTATGAAATCCAACTATACTACAAAGATAAGAATTACCAAGGGTGTCTGTATCACAACCGCAATATCTATCCTCTGCTAAACTGCCATGGATGTATTGACTCTGCAAGTAATCTCTCAGCAACTTGCAGCTACTAACTCCATCAACTAAAGCTGGCATATACCCATCCCCAAAAGGATGGTATGACTCCGGACCCAATCTGCATCGACGCACAATCAAGTCCTCATCTTGTGGATCAAAGGAAAAATGATGAGCACTCCTCACTGTATAGTTACGGTAAAAGCCTCCAATCTCTGTCAAAGGCTCATCACTGACAATTTTGGAATCAAAGATGGCTCCAAACTCTGACCCTGAATTGCTAATTGGGTAGATGCCCTGCCAAATCTCTCTGCAAACCCAATAATGTACTCTCGGTCATGAAACAAGTGAAGGTATTCTAGTTTAAATGCCTCTAAATCACTCTGGATGAACTTCAAATCGTGAATATGAGTACCAATCTCGACCCCATATTGTCTCTCCTCAAACCCTGCTCTCCAAAGAAGGTACTCAACATCTTATGTGTGCAGTTGAAGCGAGATAAGGTTGAATCAACCTTCTCTCCAGAAACCCTCAACTGATCCCTCCATCTCTGTGGCTCAACAATCTGCCGAACAAAATCAACTGCATGGGATGAAATAATAGGATTGTTTCCAGAGGAAGGAAACAACTGAGCAAGAGAGTCAATCTCCCAACCAGATGATACACTGCATATATCTCGTGAAGAAGATGGAGTAGTGTCATGAACAATCACACAACTCACTGACGAATCCACCTCTACATTACAAGAACTCTCAATGACCTTCCTTGCATCATTTATCAATGTGCTGACTACTGGAGAACCTAACACATCCAAAGGCTCTCGACAACTCTCTGTCAAGCTAATCATCCCAACTGTGTCCACAACACCTAAATATGTGATGGATGTAGCCACATCCTCACTACAACCCGTGGGTGTCAACTCATCACCAACAACCAATGTAGAAAACTGAACTGAATCTGTAGCTAGTGAAGACTGCACTCGACTCAACTCCACGGTCACCTCATCCAACCGTGACTGCGACTCCTGATGAGCCAGCTTGGTGCTCTCCCATACCTCTGTAGTTGCCTCAATCTCATTAGTGAGCTCATCAACCTCCTCTTCCTTCCCCTTTAGTGCATCATAACAAGTGCAACCCCACTCAAGAAGGTAGTCTTTGTTAGCTAACAACTGCATGTAATTATGTTTCATTATTCTGATAGCCTCTTGTAATGAATGGATCTCTATTAGGGAAAGACCACTATCACTGTGCTCATCTGACATAGGAGCACCCCAACCAAGTACAACTAACATCTGACGGGCAACGTCATAATGCTCTAAGGCTGTAGCAATCTGACTATCACTCACCTTCAACTGTCCGGTCACATGATGTCTCTGAATACTCTGGCCCCCATGTAAGCTCTTTGACCCACAATCCGCACTATGATAGGAAGTTGTATTTTTTGGCAAGTTGACTCCCAGAGAGTATATGGATTATTTTGTGTTGTCATTATGGCAACAAAGTCATATGAACTTTTGACAGTAAACTATGAAGTGAAAATTGACTTAGTGCAGAAGACAGAACAGAACAGCGACTTGCAGTCGATCAGGGCATCAGCGCATGTGCGTAGGACCACATCAGGATATGCGCGTTCAGACTTAAGCTCTATGGTATGTTATTATGCTTACCCTATACACACATGGTACATAATGGTAGTACAGACAAGTTATAGAACGAACAAGTACACTAGCAGTTCATAATATAGAGTATGAAGCCGACTTCATGATTTTGATTAGCGTGTAATATTTTGTTATGTAAAGGCTAAGCGCCTATTGTATTAAGTTTTTAATCATATATTAAACATTGTTGTAAACACGCTTAAGCCAATTTGTTTGGAAGCGTTGTGTATTATGTTTTTGGGCCGACTAAGGTCTTGTTTATAGTCGTGTCTATTCAGGCATAAAGATATATATATATGTAATGCAAAGATACATTTGAAGTGTCATCGAAATAGTCAGAGAAGATGTATAGTAGAGCAGTATGAAGATATCAGTATGAGATAGAGCCCTTAAAGAAGTTAAGAGCATAAGTGTGTAACTGGAACTGATCAGACATCTGTGTCACATATAGCAATTCACTTTTGGATATAGTGCATATCTATTCTCAGGAGGTTGTAGCCTTCTTTCCTTTTGAGCAGTGAGCTCTTGGATAGTGAGTCCTCACCCCTAACAGGGTTATTTATAAAAGACTCCTAACAGGGTCAGACCCTTAACCAGGTCATTGTACTCACATTGTAAAGACTGCTTCTAACAGGGCAAATGAACTTTAACAGTTTCATTATACTAGTACATTATTTGTGGGTACTAATTCCCACTAGGGTTTTCCTCTAATCAAGGTTTCCCCATAATCATATCAAGTGTTATGTGTTCTTGTGTTAAGCTTCATTGGATGTATATTTGATTTATGTTTAAGTTGCTGAATTTGAATAATTAGCTAAACACTGATTCACCCCCCTCTCTCAGTGTTTCCAACAATTGGTATCAGAGCTCTAGTCCTCTGAAAGAAAAGTTTAACCACTTGAGGAGATCATGGATTCAGCAGAAGTCAAACATCTGAAAAAGAATCTTGAAGCAACCCTTGAAGATCTAGACAGATATGAGAAAGAAAATGAAGAACTTAAACTAAAATTTGATGGCTCACAAATGCTTATCAAGAAACTAAGGAAAGAACTAAAAGATTGGTCCACCAATGATTTGAAACTGAATGAAGAGAATATGTCTCTGAAAGATAAGATAGAAGAATTGAATGACCAGTTAACTGATAGCCTAACAACTATTGAAGAGAAGAACAAAGAAAACAAACAGTTGGATGAAGAACTCATACAAGCCAATATGAAAATCTTGGAATTGGAAAATATCAAGAACAAAATTGAATTTGAATTATCAGGAGCAAAAGACAAGATTGATAAACTACACACAAGCTCTGGTCGGATTCAATCACAGGTCTATGCACAAAAGCTAAAAGGAGATACCACTGGCATGGGATACAGTTTAGCTCAAATTGAGATCAACTCATTACAAGAAATAAAGAAATCTCAAACAAAATCTTTAGAAGAAAAGAAAACTAAAAATCATGAAGAGACTAAAGCAGAATCACCAAAAGATAAGCACAAGGCAGTCAATCATACTTGCTATGCCTGTAACAAGCATGGGCACTTGGCAGGAGATTGTAAGAATATAAGACTCTTCAATGGTTATTGTTACTCCTGTAATAAGTTTGGTCATAGGGATATTCATTGTAGAACAAATCAAAGAAATCAGCCACAATTGAACCAAAGGAATCAAACTCAATTCAATCAGAGAAATCAACCTCAAAGAAACTTGCAGAACATTACATGTCAGATATGTAACTACAATGGAAACATAGCCAAGAAATGCAACATGATGAACAACAACATCAAACCTCCTATCATTTGTCACTCATGTGGAAAAGCTGGACATATCTCAAGGTTTTGCAGATCAAGAACAAAAGGACAAGAGAATCCAAAGAAGTCTTTGTTTGAAGAATCAGGAGAAGTCAAGTTTGTGGAAGCTAAAGCTAACTCAGGTAAAATATGGGTTGAAGTAAAGAAGGATAATAAAGAGAACAAGGTAGAAGATGCATCCTCAGTGGACGCACCTTCTACTTCTGAATAGTTGACCCTCATGGTCTTAGGGGGAGCTATTCTAGCTCTGAACCCTTGCGTGGCTGGTATACTGACCTCTGAGTATGCGCCTATGGATTCATGCATGTAATCACAAATTAAGGTTGTATGCATTCACACATTACCTTTACTTCATTCAGAACAAAGTTTGAAATTCTCTTTGTAAACCGCTTTATGACAACGAGCATTAAATGCAATTGATCTTTATATAAATTGGCAAAAGATCTTAAAAACCTCACTTTGCATTTGAGATTGAAGCATTCAGAAAGTAGATAAGCATCAAGCATCAAAGCACTACAGCATAAAGGATTAGTTGGCTTGTGAATGGATTAACAATTGGATCGGAACCCTAGCAGTTGTGTCGTTTCAGAATCGTCGTGTAACCCTACTTAACCAAGTCGCAAGTATGGAAACCCCTGTTGTATTCGACATTGTTGAGAGGAAGTGATTTGTTTTTAAGAAGCATCCATTCAAGTCCCTACTAGATGATGTTGAAGGAGCATTCTCTAGCACTCTGCTTGGAGTCGTACAAGTAGAAGACATCCGCGCATATGTTTATTGCAAGAAGGAAACAGTTGGAGACAACAACATTGCATCTCTCATGGGTTCTATGATGAAACCAGACTATGCATTCAAGGATGAATACGCGCATCTCACTGATAACCCTATCTTTGAGTATTCCAATGTGCACTAGTTCTATGAGCCAGAATGGGTGAAGATATTACTGAGTAGGATACATGATGATCTATACTGGATAGGTGAGGTTCCTGTCCGCATCACTGCAGATCTAATTCATGAGATGACTGGACTCCCTAAGACTGGACTAGTTCTTCCAACTTGTAAAGATGTTAAGAAAAAAGTTGAGTAAGCATGCTTATCCAGGAGTGATAGGCGCGATATGATAGTTGATCCCATCAAGGAAGATGACATAAAGCTAGTCACCATGATACTAGGTTATAAATTTCAGCACACAAGCATATTAAACAGTGTATCTGTAGCTACTGTCTTAGCAACAATAAAAATGGTGAATGATAATACTCAGTACAACCTATGTGAGATATTGGGCGCTCAATTGATTAACAACCTCTGAGCTATTAAGCATGACAAGAGCAAGATATTCAGGTTTGGCTCACTGATCATATATCTCTACTTCCACATAGTAGGAAAGGTTGCAAATCTCTACCTAGACAAAGAAAACCCACTATGTCACAGATTTCACTAAAAGCCACATCAGAGAGTAGTGTGAAAGATTCTATGGACATGGACATCAAGACATTCAGGATCACGATGCAGAAGAGGTTCAGGATACCTGAGAAAATAGTTGAGAAGTACAAAGACACCATATGCTTCATGGTGGAGACTGACTCTACTTGCATGGAGGCAGTTGAGCCTAGGACAAAATGGATTCACCCTCTTGGTTATGAAGTCGAAGAACATGTTTTGGAAGGTTATGCACAAGTCCTCTTATCTGCACCCAAGGATCCCAATGAACCTAGATGTGGCACTTACAAAGAAAAGACAAATCAAGTTGATTCTATCTTATACAGTGTTGACAACAAAAGAAAGGCATCAAGGATTACCTCAAACATCCTAAAATTTCATGGTGTCACACAAGAAGATCTTGACAAAGCTAGAGAAGCTAAGATTGCCAAAGAACTTGAGAAGACTCCCACAGAAGTTAAAATGGAAAAGAATGATGATATGCCTATAAGGAAAAAGAAGAAATCAAATGTAGACACATCTGCACCATCAACCACCATTGATCTGGAAGCATCTCCACCATCAGTACCTAGCAAGATGGATAGAAGGAAGAAGCAAGTTCCCATAAGTCATCCATCCTCAAGAACTACATGGAGCAAGGTAAAGAACACACAAGCTCCTCCTGAGGTAGGTTTCAGACCTAGTCTTAATGTCTTAAGGAACAAGATTGTCAATGAAGGGAGACTAGATACAATTACAAAGGTTTATGACAAGTATCA
>MU225323.1:121301-143453 GCA_018584345.1 Thuja plicata
TATGTAGTTACATAATCAATTATCATTATATTAATCTCATAATAATGAATAGACATGTCCCATGACATGTCTCTCCTAGCCTCATTCTCAATATAAATGAAAGAGAGATTGTTGCATTTGAAAAATACATACAACACAAAGTGCTATTACATTTGCAGCTATCCTAAAACTTAACAAACCTTAGAGAGCAACAACAGGAAGAGTCTTAGAAGGAAAAATGTCACGGATTGCAGTTGCCTCTCCCCGCGCGCGCAACCCTTCCGGCTCGCGTTGCCCCCACGTAGGGTATTGCTGCGAGCATTACAGGGATGAGTCCTGCTGCTTGTGAGAGGTCTTCTCCACCATTGGAGTCTGCGGAAGTGCTGTCTTCTCCTCTCGTCTATCCTGCCCCGTCTGGGGATGTGCTTGCTCCGACGACAAGTAGGGTTTTGGCAGCGGAATCTTTGGCTATCTGGGCTTCTGGTCTTGTTTCTAAGTTCTCAGAGGTTCCAGGGGAGTCTTTTGCTAAGATCATGTCTAAGCAAACTGTGGTTGAGAATTGAGCTAGGGCTTCTACTCTAGTTCCTGTGTGGATCTCTCTCAGTCAAGCTTTCATCTGTGGCTGAAGGGGATTTGGAGAACAATATTGAGATTTTTAAAGCTCATGGACTGATTTGCCGATTTAGGGGATTCTGGCCTAGCCTTCCCTTTTTGCATGAATGGGTCACTCGTAAATGAGAACCATTGCTATCAGGTACTGTTCATATCTTTCCTATGGCAAAGGGGTTTTTCATTGCAAAGTTTGATGTTGTTGAGGATAGAACCAAGATCCTATGTGATCACTTCTTTTGCAGGGAGGATGATAAATTTATGCTTACGGTAAAGCCTCAACACCTAAATTTTAATCCTTCATTTGAAGTCTTCAGTAAGATCCTTATATGGGTTAGACTCCCTAACCTCCCTCTTCATCTCTGGTATGTTTCCATTCTTAAGGAAGTGGGTGGGGCTTTGGAGGACTTTTTGTTGTTGGATCACGAGTCCTACAATATAATTCATTCCACTCTTTCTCAAATTTTAGTTGAACTTGACACCTTGAAGGGTCTCCCAAATGAAATCAAAATTGAATCAAACTTAGGATCTTGGATCCAACAACTTGACTATGAGGGCATTCCCTTCAGATGTCATAAATGTTTTAAGACTGGCCACATTTCAACATATTGTGGCTTGGATTTCAAGAAAAAGAAATCTTCTCCCTCTTGGTGGAAGGGTGCCTCTACCCAACATTGTACAGTTCTCAAAAGTTCCTCTCAACCTGGGAAGAAGGATTTGCCTCCTGCTGCCCCTGCTGGGTCTATGGTAGCTGATGGTTTTGACTCTGTGTCTGCTGGTGTTATTTCTATTCTCTCCCCGCTAGCTACTATTACTGATGGGTCTACTGGTGGTTTTGTGTTTGCTAGAGCTGAACTTGTTCTTTCTCCGCTGGTTTTTGGTGGAATAGTTGGTGTTGGTTCGGCTGGTCCTACTGGTGTTCTGGCTCCTACTTTCTCTGGTTTGGCAGAGCCATCAATTAACAATTCTATGGCTGGGGCTAAAGTTGGCACTGTGCTGGATGTGTCACTGGAAGTTTCTACTCTTTTTCTGGGTGCTGGCATAATGAGGCTGCTAGAGTTGAAGATGGTTGGGTTACAGCTAAAGGAAAAAATGTTAAAAGATCTTCTTCTTCTTTTGACATGAACCTTCAGTCCCATAGGAAGGGGTCAAAAGGATAGCTCTCTCTTTTCCTGCTGATGTTCTCCAATGTTTTATACTTTGTTGCGGCTTGGGAGTGTTTCGTCTGAGTTTTCACCGAGTGTGTTTCTCTTAGGACTCTTGTTTAGGATGATATGTTGTGTTATGAGAATTCTAATTCCTCTATCTTAAGTTCCCTTTTTGTACATGGTTTCGGGGCCCTTCAAAACATGTTGTTACCTTTACCAAAAACAACGGGAAGAGAGAGAACTATCCTTTCGTCCCCTTCTTATGAGACCAAAGGGTCATGTCAAAAGAAGAAGACTTCTTAAATTTTTTTCCTTTAACCATGACCCAACCATCTTCAACTCTTGCAGCCTCATCCTGCCAGCCCAAATAATCCAAAACTAAAGACCCAACACCTAGCAGTGGAATTGAATCTTCGAGCGACACTTCCAACACAGGGCCATCTTTAACCCCAACCAAAGTTCTATCAGTTAAAGGATCTGCCGAACCAGAGTTAGCAGGAGCCAATACTCCAGTAGGACCAGCCGAACCAGCGCCCCCAGTCCCACCAACAACAACAACCAGCGGAGAAGGAGGAGGTTCAGCTCCAACAAGCACAAAACCACCACTACCAGCAACCAGCGGAGACAGAGCACAAGCAGCTCCAGCTGACACAGAGATAAGACTAGTAGCCATCATAGACTCAACAGGGGCTGCTGGAGGATGAACATAATCGTCCTTCTTCCCACGCTGAGAGAATTTTTTCAGAACTGTGTAATGTTGTGTGGAAGCACCCTTCCACCAAGAGGGAGAAGATTTCTTTTTCTTGAAATCCAAGCCACATTGGGCTGAAATGTAGCCACTCTTAAAACATTTACGACATCTGAAGTCTTGAAATCCAAGCCACATTGAGTTTTTCTTGAATTTATTTTTTATTTACTTTTTAATTAATAGTTATTATTCTTAAATAAATAAAAAAAATTAATAGTTATAGTTTTTGTTTAATTTTTTTTTTTTTCGATTTAATTTAATTTTTATTTAAATTATTTATTTCTATATATATTTTCTTTCTTACATATATATACTCATTTTGATATATGTAAGTGTCTTTCTCTCGTTTATTAATTTATGTCTCTTCGTAGTTGCCTCGTATTGTTTGCCATTTCTTTCTCCCTTACCTTTTTTTATATTGTTATGGGTCTTCCATTCACTCATTTACACTCTTCTTGCACTCTCTCATCTTAATGATGGATCATAGAGTATGATCCGAAATGTTGATGTAAAAACGAACACACAATCGAAGCTAGAAACATATTCCAATCAATTTAGAGATTGTGGAAAATAAATGCATTTGATGATGATGATAGTTCAAACAAAGTTCTCTAATGTAGTTTGATTTAAACCACCTTAGATATTTGTCCGATTTTTATGGTGTTTAGCCATTTGTCTTGTTCTACCCCTATTTGGGGTGTCATGGTTTGTGTTTGCATTTGTCTCTTAGTGCTCCTTGTCTTAGGTTTGCACTAATTATTTTCTTGATTTCTTTGTAAGGAGTTTGACCTCCTAGTTCATAGCTATAATTGAAAGAGTTCATCATTATAAAAAAATATTACACTATTTACAATACAATGAGAATTCACAAGTGATAATTATGCTTCTTCATCCTATGCTATTGTTGTATTACTTCTTCAACTTATTTCAAACAACCCTAGATGTTTGAGTCCTTAATCTCAAGTATGTTAACTTGCAAATACAACATTATTAAGAACATGCATTTATAGACATAATCCTTGCTCAACATCCCACAATATTAATAAAAAATAATAACAAACCATAAAAAAAAATCTATTTATACAAACCTATACACCCCCTCTTGCAAATGCAAACAAACTCATCAAATTCCATTGCCTCATTTAACGATTCCATCCCTATTGACAATTCATATGTCACATTCAAAATAACAAGATTGTTTTCCCATAACTAGAGTTAGAGACAAAGATGCCAAAATGTAAATTTTGCCATTGTAACTAGCTCATCATAAATGCTTTTAAAATGCATTTACTCTATCATTAATGCACTTACTGTAAAAAAATAGACAGGATTCCTTCAAAGAGAAGAATTCAAATGCAATATTGTAGGTGGTGTAATTGTTGTTGGTATAGAAATGAAAACACAATAGTCCTTTCATTTGGGTGTGGAGCATCTCTATATGAAAAGATAGACAGTGATTGTGGTTTTAACCTGGTTTTCATAAATCCATGTCGAGAGACTTGTCTCGTCGTACGCGTTTTAAAAGGGACTGTAGACTTTTTGTGAATTAGACAAATATTGCAGTTTGGAAATGAATGGAGAAAAACACATACAAACTGGCATTCATTAATAATGGACGTGAAGCAAAAGGGCCCATGATCGATAGTACTACAAATGATAAAGTCTTTTCTACAGTCTCAGATTTTACTACTCTTTCAATCTCAACTACATATGTAGTTCAGGTACTAGCAAATAACAACTACGGGGCGACTTTATGTATTGTCTGTCGTATGCATAGTTTTCCACAAGCACATAACTAATAGATGGGAAGGAATTGCAATAGTATCCAATCAAGATTTTGCATGTCCTCGAACTCCACTTGAAACTTGTGAAAAGTTTGTATAATTCCATAATATTCATGGTGAAGTATATACCATCATAATGTATATGATAATTCTTATAGATGATGTTCTATTGTCCACAGTAGAGAAACAACTATAACATTATGATTGAAAGTCGATGTTACTATTTCTATCTTTTTATAAAGAAAATAAGTGTTTTGGTTTAGTCTAAAGATCATTTCAAGGGCCAATGTGTCATGCAAGATTAAGAACATGGAAACCCTGTTTGATAGCAATGTGGGTTTGTAATTAGTGTGGTTTGTATAACACACTCTAGGATTAGAGGTCTTAATTCCTATCTATCCTAATGTCAAGTTTGTGTTTTTGTATGATAATTCCTAGAGATGATGTCCTATTGTCCACACTAAGGAAACAACTATAACATTATGATTGAAACTTGTTATTATTTCTATCTTTCCATAAATAAAATAATATGCAAACTTCAAAATTAGCGTGTTGGTTTAGTCAAAAGATCATTTCTAAGAACATGGAAATCCTGTTTGATAGCAATGTGGGTTTGTAATGAGGGTGGTTTGTATAACACTCTCTAGGATTAGAGGTCTTAATTTCCACCAGGTCCAAATGCTAAGTCTAATGTTTTTACATTGGACAATAGAAAGGGATATAAATTGCTAATTTAGCAAACATTGTAAATAAGCGTCTCATGTTGAATAGATACTGTAATCAGGGTGGTTTGTATAATACACTCTAGGATTAGAGGTCTTAATTCCCACCTTTTCTAATGCTAAGTCTAATGTTTTTATGTTGGACAACGGAAAGAGATATAAATTGCCAATTTAGCAAATATTGTAAATAAGTGTCTCATGTTGAATAGATATTGTCTTAATTGTCAATGAAAAAGCTTAATATCTCATGATGCAATAATCGATAACAAGATACATATAAATCACATAAGAATGGATGAATATAAATTTAGTGTCAGTTTGGATAGTACCCACTTCTTATTAAGTTCACGTGTTACTTCAATACATACTTTCTAGAAACATCCTTATAGACTCCCATATATAGCAAAAAGACAGGCATGGATCAACAAATGCATTAGATTTACAAACTTTGTTGTATGAGTTTCATTTAACAATCAACTAACAATTATATATTATTTTTTTTGAAAAACTTGTATGAATCTATATATTATTGTATTATATATGATAATTTTTAGAGAAGATGTTTAATTATCCACAATTCATTCACATTAGAGAAACAACAATATCATTATGATAGAAACATAATACCATTTCTACCTTTTCATAAATAAAATAATATGTGAGTTTCAAAATTAATTTGTTGTCTTAGTCTAAAGACCATTTCAAGGGTTAATGTGCCATGCAAGACTAAGAGCACAAAAATCCTTGTGGATATCAGTGTAGATTTGTAATTAAGCTGGTTTCTAAAACAAAACCTCTTAAGATTAGAGGCGTGAGTCCCTAGCTATCCTAACATAGATAGCGATTTAGACCCTATATATCTAAACTTGTATGAATCCAAACATATAAGATGAGTTATATATGATTGCAATGTATGTGATCATTCTTAGAGATGATATCTTGTGATATTGCTATCAAGATTCAACTGTGTAGTTTTCAAGTCAAACTCATTGTCCCATGTTTCATGAGTAGTAATTCACAAGAATCCATCTCTCACGAGAGTGAATGGAACACTTAGGAGGAAACTTCATGATTAAATACGTTTGAGTTGGAGTAGTACTAGGATGGGTGACCATCCGGGAAGGCCCAATGCTTCACCTCTGTGAGCATCACCTAAACGCAATGAGTGCTGAGTGTTCCATATATTCTCATGAAAAATGGGTTCTTGTGAATCACTACTCATGAAACATGGGTCAATGAATTTGACTTGAAAACTACACAATTGAATCCTGATAACAATATCACAATTTAACTAGTCATGGAAAATGCCTCCTACTTATTAGATAATGTCTTATTATCCACAGTATAGAAATAACTATAACATTATGATTGAAACATAATACAATATTTATATCTTTTTATAAATAAAATAATATACAGACGCCAAAATTAGTGCTGGTTTAGTCTAAAGATAATTTCAAAGGCCAATGTACCATGCAAGACTGAAAATATGGAAATCCTTGTAGTTAGTGAGGGTTTCTAATTAGAGTGGTACCTATTAGAGGTTTGAATTCCTATCTATTTTGATGCTAAGCCTGAAGTTCTTGTGTTGGGCAATGAAAAGGGATAGAAATTTATAAATTTAAAAAATAAGGTAAATAAAAATTTAATGTCAAATAGATATTGCCTTAAATGTCAAAGCAAATGCTACATATATATAGTCATCTCTTTATGCCAACATAGACAGTGATACTGGGGATCTTATCATGGCCACTAGCTTGTTCTTCATAAATCTTGAGTTGTTCATTTCAAGATATTGTCTTGTCTTACGCGTTTTGGAAGTGACTGTAGACTTTTTTGCATTAGTTTGCCATCGTGCATTAGGAAATGAAAGGAGAAAAACTCATCCGAATTGAAGATTCATTAAAATAGTTGTAAGGCTGCATCAATCAAACACTCTGGCTTGGCTTAATTTCAATGGACCTGAAGCAAAAGGGCCCATGACTGATAGTACTACACATAATAAAGCCTTTTCTACAGTCCCAGATTTTACTACTCTTCAATCTAAAACTACATATATACCTCAGATATTAACAAATAACAACTAAGGGGCGACTTTATTATTGTCTTATGCATAGTTTTCCAGACATTGGGTGTTAAATCTACCCTGAACAGACAGAAGAGTGGACCAGTCGACTAGGTCATGGATCTCATGTTCTCATTTTTGACTCTTTATGTTCGTGCCACAGGTCACATAAGCTCAAAGTCCTAGAGATGATGTCTTGTTATCCACATTAGAGAAACATCTATACCTCTATGATTGAATCATAACACTATTTCTTTCTTTTCATGAATTCGATAATATGTGAACCCTAAAATTAGTGTTGGCTTAGTCTAAAGCCCATTTCAAGGCTAGTGTGCCATGCAGGATTAAGAACATAGGAAATTTTTGTAGGCAGCAATGTGGGTTTGTAAGAAAGGTGATCAAGAATTCTAAGAGTAGAGGTCTGAATCTCTAGATCTATTCTATTGTTAAGTCTACAATTATATTGTTGGGTAATGAAAAGGGATAAGAATTGTTAAAAGAAAATAATAAAATAAAAGTCTTATGTCAAATAGATATTGTCTTAATTGTCAAAGCAAAGGCTTAATAGCTCATGATGTAATAATCTTTGAAACAAAATATATATAATATATAAGAAGAAATATAAGTTGAGAGTTGCTATGGGCAACAACATTCGTTTCTTATCAATTATTACAATGTTACATGCATGCTTTCTAGAAACATGCATAGAGGCTTCCATATATTTAGAAGAGAGACATGAATCAACTAATAGGCAGGCCCAAAAACTTTGTTCTACGAGTTTCATCTAACAATCGACAAACACATTAGGCTATTTAACTTATTTTTATATACTTATATCAATCACTGAATCAACATATAAATTAGTATTTATAAACCATACTTCCTAGCCCACAACCATTTCCCCTCTACCTTACATTTCGAATTGTAGTTTAAAAGTTGAAAGTTTGAATGGTTTTGTACTCTGCTAGGGTTTTGATTTCCTATACTCATTGTCTATTTTTTTGCATTTGTCTAGCATCATACAACATTTATCATGGAGTCCTTTCCTTTTTATAATGAGCTCAACCAACCTCAACACAACAATTGTTGTTGGTGTTGAAGCTTTGGAATCTAGTGATAATGGAACCCTTAAACAAATGACCCAAGGAATTTGTACCCAAAATCTTTCAAGGGGCACATATTTTGGTACACTTGATGTTGCTTTACCAGTTCAAGATTTTGACAGTTCATGCTAGTGGCTAGACCAATTTACTTTGATAAGCTATTTTGTTGGGAAGGTTCCCCTTGAAAGCATGCTCCAAGATTGGATCACCAAGAACTAGGTTCCTCATGGAGTTTGTCTTCGTGGCATCCAAAACCTAACCAAAGTTTTCTTTGCTTAGTCTAACCATGTTTAGACCATTTTCCAACATGGGCCTTGGTATGTTCGATATTCTCTGCTTGTGTTCTAACCATGATCGTGAGATTTATTTGTCTCTGGTGACAAGAACCTGGCCCCTCATGGAGTTTGTCTTCAGGTTCCAATCTGAATCAAGTTTCCCAATATCTTTTTTCCATGTTGGCCTTTTTTGCAAACTATTGCCCAATTTATTAGCAAGGTTGTTTATGTTGATCTTGATCAATTTTACCGTTCTCGACCCTAAAATAGATCTGTGTTGAAGTTGATTTGTCTCATGAACTTAAGGAGATGATTGATATTCATATAGGATTTTCTTGACACACTAAACATGTGCTCTGTCTAAACCCGCCCAATACTTCTTGTCAGTGCCAATCTCCAGGGCATAAGATCATGTATTTCCCTTTGGTTGCTCCATGGGTTAAAACCTCACCTAAGGAGTCAGAACCTCTGTGACTAACAAGACCCCAAAAATAGATGGAAAATAG
Organism: Thuja plicata; assembly: GCA_018584345.1. NCBI lineage: Eukaryota > Viridiplantae > Streptophyta > Pinopsida > Cupressales > Cupressaceae > Thuja > Thuja plicata. The sequence goes on from MU225323.1 coordinate 130,241, forward strand.
ACCATGGTGACCCATAAGGGGAAAAGTTCCTCATTGACCACCATTACCAATAAGCCTCAAGACTCAGTTGCACCACAACCACATCTACTTTCACTAGTGTCAAAATTTCTCACAACCATTGATGATGCTATTTTTTTGCCACCCCTAAATCATCCTTGGTGCTTATTGCTCGTCCAAACACTCTATATTACTCTCGTAGCCCTTCTAGACATACAGAGGATGACGATCATACTTTAGAAAAGCACAAGGTACCTTACCCTGGCTTCTAGAAGGTATTTGATTTCTTGTATAATAGTTTCTCCTCTATTGAGGACAAGGACAATATGCAAGAAATTGATCATGAATTTCATGTCTCACCAGGAAGTATTCCATGTGGAATACTTGACAAAATTATCCTAGTATAGATGATTTTTTGTCTTTAGGAAATCAAAATTGCTTTGTTCATGCTTACACTAGCTTGCTATGTTTTTTTATTATTAAAAGCAACAAAACAAGGGTGCTATCCCTTACATAAATACAACCCAAGGGCATAAATTTAACCAAACGAGGCCAACTGGCGGCCAAAAATAATAATGTCAAGAACATATCATTAATAACACATTAGCAAGACTACTAGAATCCCACATCAAGAGTGGGTAGACAACTCACCCACAATGTGGGGAGGAGAATGAGAATCAAAAACATGATTTTTCTTACGCTTGCGGCCCACTGTCCAGGAAATGTTATCCATGGGATTCCCACCACAAGGGGCAAGTGGTAGAATCCACATTGTGAGACTGGCAACACAATGGGAAGAGTGTTGAGAAGGTTGCACATTGTCAATTATAGAATTTAATAGAATAGGAGTAGTAGATGGAGGAGGGTCCACGTGGCTAGAGAGGGTTGCACCGACAACAAGAGGTGGAGTAGGATCCATAGGGGCAGAGAAGGGATTTACAGTAGGATCCTCATCCAAAGAATTTTCATCATCTGAAGCATCATCAGAGGACCAATCAAGATCCAAGATCGTCAAATGATCATCACTAGCATCCTTCCACCAAGTAGCAACGCCTTTTTGACGCATGAGAGAACAATCTGTTGCTAGATGACCAGTAAAGAAACACTAATGACATCGAAAGGGGATGCCCTCACAATTCACTGATTTCGTCCATGGCCTATCCCCCACCACGAGAACCAAGTCCCCATGAAGAGGTGTGAAGATGTCAATGTCGACCAGAATGTGTGCAAAGGTAGAGAGACCCATAGTGACCATTGAATCATCCACCTTTAAAAAACAATCAATATAATTACTGATGACCTCAAAATAAGAGTTTTCCAAAAAATGAAGGGGTAGATTGGGAAGATGAACCCACACTAGATGCACACTCAGTGATTCAGTAAGAGGGTTGAAGGAGACTATCTAGGGTTTGACAAAGAGAGAATGAGTCCCCCAAGCCCATAACTTGTCCATCACCAAATCTTGTTCCTCAAAATAAGTTAAAAAAATAATAAAAAATCCCTTGGCACAAGGGAAAAGCTCAATGTTACTGAAAATCAAGGGTCTCTAAGAATCCATCGCCCAATGATGAAGGTTTAGTAGAGAAGGCCATAAACCATAAAATCTACAAACCGGCTTGCAATGTTAGTATAAATCCACACATTATCCACCACATCAAGGCCACATACCACCACATGGGAAGTCTTGGCACATGCCAAAGGTTAAGATTTCACCTTTGGAGGAATAACAATAGTAGATCTGACAACTCAAGAAAGGATTCACCCATTAGAATATTTGTAGAGGGAAACCCCCATCATCACAACTTTAGAAGACTTCCCTACATATTGTCCACGTGTAGCATCACCCAAACTGGTGCCAAAACCAGACACTCCCTCCATAAAACCCCCTTAGCACCAAGGGATGAAGCTGGAAAATCTCTGCAGTGAAACACCCCGCAACACTCCAACGTTGACCCCATCATGAGCTAGTAAAGAAACACCCTCATCACCAGTACATGCAATGTTAATTGACTAGGTGGCCTAATTTTTTCCTCCATACAGGAGGCAAGTCATATAGGGGTTTTTATCCTTCTTGCGCCATGGTCATGCAGTCTTGTGTGGTTGACCATGGGATTGATCCCACTCAACCCTCTTAACACCAAGGGATGAAGATGGAAAATCCCTGTAGTGAAACACCCTGCAACACTCCAGCATCAAACCCATCACTAGCTAGGAAGGAAACACCCTCATTACCAATACATGCAATGTTAATTGGCTAGTTGGCCTAATTGTTTCCTCCCAATAGGAGGAAGGTCGTAGATGAGTTTTTAACCTTTTTCCACCATGGTTTCCTAGTGTTGTGGGGTTGACCATGGGTCTAATCCCACTCAAAAACTAGTGTGGAACCTCATGTTAGTTGATAATAATTCTGTTGGGATCATTAACACACAATAGAAAATGGGAAGCAATGCACTAAGATAGACCACTTCACCATTTTAAATTGCACATTAGGAAGGGATGATGCCTCAGTAGGCTCAAGTGTGGATTCAAGCTCTAACCGAGACAATGTATCCTTCCTTGAGGAGGATGTTCGATATGTAAAGTAGAATGATATGTACTTGGAAATGGAAAATGTAATAAGGAAAAATGTACCTTGGAGAAATGAGGAAGGTGCCGACCTGTTACTATTTTTATGATTGTCAGAGACCCATAATTAGTTGTACTTATAGATCTGGGTTCTGTGATCTATATGCTTCTTGTCCTATAAATTTCAACTGATTTGCGAGGGTGCAGATGGCCTGAGTAGTTCTACACCTGACACTTTTGGCTGAAAATTGGTATAGACTTGTGTCGGGGTCTGCAGAGCTTAGATCTTTAGTTACAACTTCCTAGCTTGTTCCTGCACACATAAAAATGGGGGAAAAGGTTGTATAAAGGGGTTTTCCTTGGTCAAACCCCTATTTAGGAATAAACCTTGAAATATTAAATAAAAAGCATGAATGTAAAGCATGTGGTGTATACACAAAGGCTTAGAAACATGTTACTGTGCTTACCCTCATGGATGTATGTATGTATCACTCAAATCCATGAAGAATACTTGTTGTAGATTGATTTTTAGTTGGTTACTATGTAGAAGATATGTAAGATCAAGGATGCCTTCACATGTGCATGGATCTAATGAAATCACTCCTAGATCTTGATTTGCTTAAATTGTTTGATCACACTTGCAAGGAGAGAGAGATGGATAATGGAGAAAGAGAGATCTTATTTTCTAGTTTGAGATCCACTAAGAAACCATCATAAGATAGAAAAGATTTCCCCAACTTGAATAATATTTCCTTGATGAGATAGAAAAAGAATAGATGAGATCTTGAATGACCTTGGCTTGAGATCTTGAATACTCCTTGAATGCTTGAAGACTTGATTGATCTTGAATCACAATGATTTCCTTGTAATTGATTTCATATGACTAATGAATGAAAAATGAGGAGAGATATAGGGTTTATATACTTTATCCCTCATTTTGGGATTCAAAACTAAACCATACTGACCACAGAAGAAGAAAATAATGCAAAATCCAAATATCAGGCCCTAGGTCCAATTTGGTGCAATTTTTAAGGGTGCAAAATGCCTCAAATGTTATGCACCTAGGTGTAGAATGTTTGAAACTCCATGTACCTTGAAAAATTCCCCCAAAATGGAACTGGGGTGTTGGGATGATGAATATAGGTCCCACTTTGAATTACAGGTTGCCAGGCTCAAGAAAAATGGGCAAAAAAACCTCAAAGTCATCAAAGAGGGGCTCTAGGTCCTGATTAGAGAAACCAATGACGGGTGATAACTTTTTTAGGATGGCACATTTGTATGAGACAAGCTCATGCTCCAGGTAAAGTAGATCAATGCATATGAATGCTCCCATCAAGGTTAAGGAGATAAAGAAACATCAAGACCATTGGCACAGTAAGGGATTGCCTCACTGTGTATCATGCAAATAAAAAGTGTTGCAAAAGATGGAATTGAATGGTCTATAAAGATATGTAGTTTCTATTCAATCCATAAAAAATAATAGAGTTGAAGGTATAGCACATTCTAGTCAACTCATATGAGAGGTTGAATGGTCTAGGAATTTGTGTTATGATAGTAAACTTATAAAGTTTGTGCAAAGGAGATGTCAAATGGTCTAGTAGTATGCTAGTCGATCACATCCTAAAAATGCACATTAAGGAGAGTTATATGGCCCCAACAAGTTGTATTATGCTAGTGTACTCTACCTGAGATGCCTGTAGTAATTAAAATATTTATAATATGGAGGCCGTGTATGCCCCCTTAAGATGAAAATATAAGACTATTGACATCTTAAGGAAGAAATAATAATGAGGATAAACTCCTTTAAAACCAAGGAGATATCATCTAAGAAACACCCTATCCAAGACAAAGAAGTCATAGCTCCTATGAGGTCAAGGAAGGGATGAAGGTGAAGCGATATCATACAACAAGTGTAAAGGGATCCTTTTGAAGGATGCTTAAAGAATGAGATAATATAATTGACTAAAAGAGAGGAAAGAAAACAATAATCGACACCTTCCCTATTGCTAGGTAAAAGGATTCTTGATGAAGGAGGATTCACTTTTATCCCCCATGGTAAGGGATTTGTTTACATGGATGTACAATTAAAAACAAAGAAGAGGTGGTGATTAGGGATGCACACCTCTTTCATAAGAGATAATCCCTAATCAAAGACAATAATTCTTTGTAAGCAAAGAGATTACATGATAAAAAAATACCACCTATCCAAGGGAAAGAAAATCCTTAGAGAGATTGAGAGACTACCCTTTCTCCCAAGTGTGGAGACAAAGATGAGAAGGACTATTATGTTGCTTGCAAAGTATGATTGCACCTAAAATTGCATAATCATGAATGACAATGATCCCCCATCAGAGAGACTTACAATGCCACATAATGTGGACCAACATAGTAGGATCTTAAATGTTATTCAAAGTAATTGTGATTCAAAAACAACTCATTGTTAAGTATTGTATGAATTATGTCAAAATCAATAAGTTTCTGAATTTTATAATGCAAAGCTTGACATTCGACAGTAGAGTGGTTATGATATTGATGATACATGCAAAAAGGAAGATTTATAAGGTGTGGATTATGTTTCTTCTTTTGTATGGCCGAGTAATCAACCGAGCATGAAGAAGGCTAGGCAAAATGACCTCTTGATTAAAGGTAGGTATAGAAGATGTATGATTCACAAAGTCATTGTACAACATGTTTAATATTATTAGTTGAAATATAAGAAGAATCAGGTTGAACCAATTACACACTAGGCCCTTTGAACCTAGGATTCATGTATTCTCCCATAAAGGATGGCGTAAAGTCTAACGACCCCCAATCATCTTCTAAAAGGGAAATTTTAGGGAGATAATACGAGTCTTGTTGGAATGGATTTAGAGTAACATTTGGTTTGTAATCAATTTTGTGATTTGTCATCAACTAGAAGAGTATAAATGGTATTATTATAGATGAATTTGACTTTGCGATGAAGTGCTGAAGGCATAGCATGCGTGGCATGTAGCCATGGACGCCCTAAAAGAAGATTGTAATTAAGAGCACCGGACATGAAATGAATAGGTTTAAGTAAAATAACATGACCTACCTTAAAAATCAAGGTGATAATACCCATAGATTGCTTAGAAACATTGTCAAAGCCACAAATAGGAGAAGAATCAGGATTAATCGAAGAAATATCCACCTCAATTTTATTCAATAGATCAATGCTACACATGTTAAGACCAGATTCATTATCAACTAGAGTTCATTGAATAAGATTACCATTGATAAGGAAAACAACCATGAGAGAATCATGTTGATTTGGAACTTATTTAGAAGGCAACTCATCTTGAGAAAATACAATTTGAGCCTTAGTATTTGTTGCGTTCATGCAGTCCAATATAGAAGTTATATTATCTTGTGTAGGAGAGGGAATAATGATGTTTCTCAAGGCTTGGCGTAACACTTCATGGTATGTAGGTGAAGTTTGAATAAGGTCCCAAAGGGATATCTTGGAAGGAGTAGCACGTAGTTGTTCTATTAAATCGTACTCCTTTCCAAGATTTTGAGGAAGAAGAGGTGAAAAAGGAAGCTTTGGTTGAGAAGTAGGAAGAGAAGGAGGAACGACTAAAGTACTAGGTTGTTTATTATTTATTGTGCTATATGTATGAGAAACCACATGATAGTCAAGTTTTTGATCACCTTTCACCACAATGATTGGTTTGTTTTGAGTTTGACGGGTATCTTGAAGAAGATGGACAACCACCTTAGGATTTTCACTACCAAAAACATTGACAATATTGAATTGATCAATATTTTGATTCTTAATGTGTTCATCATTAGAAGGGAAAACATAAAGGAAAGTAGTAATGATATTATTATTATTTTCCAAGGTATCCTTATGAGTAGGACAATCTTTAGAATGAGGATTAGGGATTTCCATCAATGCTTCATTTCTAAAAGGGATGTCAAATGAAGGTAAGGTGATATTAAGGAAGGTATTGATAATGTCCTCTTCTTTCTCCAAAATATCTTCATAAAGGGGGTACATATTAGGAGAAGGATCAAAATTATGTATGAATATGCCATCACTAGAGGGAGTATAATAAAATTCAACTGCAATATCATCCTTTTTTATCAAGTTTGCCTCATGAGGAAGAGAATAAACAATTTCATTGTCCAATGGTTTATCCCAAATAGGGGAATAATCAAGGGTAGGAACATCTCGATGAATAAGGCATACTTTACGAGGAGAATAATAATGGCTCACTAAAGATTCATCCTTAAAGGGAAAGGAATTGGAATGAAAGCATAGTAAAATATCCTTCTCTCACACCAAAATATCTTCACGAGGGAGATACATTTTAGGAGAAAGATAAACATCATCCCTCAAGATCATAACTTTTAATTTGAACCAGTGTGAGAATAATCAAGCATGATCAGGAATGGGAGGTCGAAAACACTAAAGTGAGGCCTAGGTGAGCACAAAAGTGTCCGCAGATACAATTTACCATGCTAAAATTTACCAATAATGCCTTTTGTGGTTACAAGCTATGGTAATAAATTCTCTATTTGCATCTTCCCATGGTACCTACGTTGAATATTTAGTGGCATTTGTAGTCTCCTTTGTTTGGCAACATAGATTCTTGAATATATGGTCTGTCATTATTGAGCCTAAGCTTACCCACTTTGCTTATTTTATTCTTTTCCAAGGCTTTCCTTTGGGATCTCGCCTACAACATATGGGTATTCCTAACCCTTTTTTCCCTTTTATTGGGCAACCAAAGTCATTTAAACAATTCTTCTAGATCAATCATCATGCTCAAAATTCGTGGAGTTGGACTCTTGATTTCTTTCACCCTTTTTGGCCATACCCTTTTTCTTGGCATATGGATCTATTGGGGGATTGGACTCACATCCCTTTCAAGTTTACCTAGATTTGGCATACTATCAGGATGGAGATCCTTTTTTATTTGTGCAAAAATAGGAATGTTATCTTATTTTCTCACATCTCTATTAATGTACATGTTTCATTTTTCACTAAATCTTATATATATTATAATGTGATGCTTCAAATTTAAGTCTAGGCCAATAAGGTGGCTTTGGAGGTGGATACCTTTAGGAGATTCTTAAGCATTTGGGAATTCCACTTGTAAGGTTTTTAGAGTTCCCTCAGATAGTTTTGCCTCTTGCGGTTTTTGGCATGGTTGAAGCTCCTCCACTTGTTAATCTCAAATCCCATGACAATTCTACTACTGAGAGTAGTTTTGACAAGTTCTGCTCCACCTCTCCATCATGTGAGGGGTTTTCCTCAAAGTGGGGTAAAGGGGGTGCGATATTTTTCACTAGAAATGAGAGTGGTTAGTTGACTTTAAGTAGTGATGGTGGGTGATATAGTTCATCCAAATGGCTCCCCAGTTTATCTTATAAGAGGCATCCAGAAGGGTAATATGTATCCAATTATAAATATTCTTTGGGTCTCTAAACATAGGTATGAATTTAAAAATTCCTTTGTTGATTGTATTTCTCAATTATTTGGATTGAAATAATTTAAGGTAGACATTATATAGGTTTACAAAATCTCAAAGGGCCTTATAAAATTTACATGGGAATCCATCACAATAGAGTTCTTTGTTATAAGTAGTGACTTCCGTTGCACCAAAAGATCGACCTGTCAATGCCCAATACAACCAATAGACTTATAAAATCCATAGGAGGTGGTTAAACCATGACACAAATCCTGCAAGGGACATTGGTGCACTACCAAAAATCCCCTCCCCCAGTGTCACAAAGATCCGATAGGACTTGTTACAAGTAGTGGCTATCATTGCACCAAAAGATCAACCAATCAATTCCTGATACAACCACTAGACTTATATAATCCATAGGAGGCCGTTAAACCATGTCATGAATCTCGTGAGGGACACTAGCACACTACCAACATTCTTGTCATTGGACATGGTATGCACAAATTCCCTGAGGTTTAAAATAGAAATAAATTGATCATAGAAGATATTTTGTGTGGAGGAAAGCCAATAGGAAATGACGTAGAGAGACTCATGAAGTGACTAGTCACATTTAAAAGAGTTCTCTTGAGTATTAAAAACTTTCTCATAAAGCCTGAAAAATTACTAAAGAGCATATGAAGATTCTTCCCATCTTTGATTTAGTTGATTTCATGTGAACTGTGAAAACCTCTAAGATCTTGGAAGAATTATTTAGAATATCTAGCATCCAACCTTTAGTTTAGCATATTTTTTCTTTGCATTGAGAACCAATAACTAAATAGTTGTCAGCAATTTTATTTTGATGATCAAGCAGAACCATCTTGACCTACAAAGAAAGGGAGAAAATATTTTCTTCAAGAGCTATAGTATCCTTATGAAGCTCCAAGGTTGTGGCCTCATTCACATGACACCAACATATTCTAGTTCTCACCTATAAATGAAAAATAAGTAAAAAGTATACCCAATGAATGTATTCCAAAAACAAATCAAGTCATTTGAGTAAATGAGGCAAGCTTCTAAGTTCTATACCTTTTTGGTGTGGGAGAAAAAAGTGGACAAACCAAAAGAGAAGTATTTAAAAAAATGATTTTTACAACTCTGAGGTGTACTCAATTTTCATTGAGTTTTGAAATAATGGGAATTTTTCTGACGAAGCGACATGCAAAAAAGGATCCACTAAGAATTCAAAATAACTAGTAAAGGAAAAAAAGATTATAAAATTTATTGCATAATTTAGGTGTTTAAAGATTGTCAAAAGAAACCCTTAAATTATTCCATGTATACCAATGGGAATAATTATGAGAGTGGACCAAATTTGGATACAGAAGGACCAATTTATTATGCATGTAATACTATACCTCTCATTTTTCAATTATCAACATAGTGATAGAGTCACATCTTCATCACACACCCTATCCACCATATTAGAGTCCTCACGCATAACCTAAGCGGTGATAAAATGAATCAATAATTTATTTCCATATTTAAGAAATCTCTCAATATAATCATTGGAAACTTCAATTTAATTTATAATGCCAAAAAATGGTTGTCAACATTCAAAATGGTTCACATAACCCATGATTACCGAGAAACTAATATAGTTGCGGATTGGTTAGCCAACATTGGGGTTAAATATGACATCACCCGCAAGTGTTTTGGAGCAAACAATATCAATGATGACATTAATAAGCTCATTTATTATGACAAGATTAACCAAAAGGAGGGAACCATTCGAAGTAATGACGATTGTGAATGATATGAGACAAATTTTATGTATGGGTGAAGTGAAGTGGCAGGTGGAGTGCATAATCATTAATACTCATCTTTTAACACACGCTTTATGGGTGTTTAAGACAACGCTTGCGTTGAAGGCTTATCATTCTGAGCTTTTTGTGCCTATTTTGAGAAACTCTGATCTCAACCTGGTTGTGCACAAGTCTAGTAAAGACATTTTGGAGCTTATTTGTATGAAGGAAGAAATGGGAGGGGATCTTAAGAGAGAGGAACCCTCAGAATGCAAATGGGTTTAGAAAAAAACTTTGGAAGAAACTTAAGAAGGGAAGAATCGAGCAGTACCTGTAGCGCTTGCATGGCAATAATAACGATATTACTACTAAGTTTGCTTTAGGCTAGGATAATGGGGTAGTGCAAATTGTGGGTAAATATTTTCTTCTAACTTTGGACCTAATTGCAAAGATTACGGGTCTTCCATTTGATGGCATGAATTACTTCAAAGATAGGAAAATTGGTAATAAGGCTTTTATGGATTGCCCTAAAACTATTGAAGAAAGGGAAATTTTAGTTAAGGGTAATGTTGATTATGTTAATATCAGTAATATAAAGCTCCTCTAGGATCAAGTCTTGAAGGTTATCATGGAGTATTTCACCTTAGATGAAAGATATTCAAGGGTTTATACTTTCTATTTTGTACTTGTTAATCATTTTTGTCACAAAACTAGGGTCTCTTTCCCCTATTTCTTGCTGAGCTCCTTCAACCTGAGTATTATGGACAATAGAATCAAGCCCAACTCTCCTATCCTCCATGAAGGTATGATTTTTCTTATTGTTGAGTATGCCAAAGACAAGATCCTGGAACCAGTGCCTAAGCAAGTTGGCAAGCATAAGAGAAAGAGTGTGGAGACTAATTCTAGGAATAAAGTGAGCCCTTAACCTAATAAGAAAACTAGAAAGGTTACTCTTGGGAAGAAAGAGGCTCCCATGTCTATCTTTGATGAGGTGGAGGGAATGAAGTCTGAGTTGACAAGGATGACGAGACCTCTGAGGAGGAAATCCTGGATAAAGATGAGCTTAATAACAAGGAGATTCTTGATAAGGATGATACCCTCATGGAAGAGAATTAAGAGGAGTTTGATATGCATCTCCAAGTCAATTTTCCTCCTTTTTTTGAAGGAATTAGTGATATTTTCTCTGAGTTTGTTAAAGATAGGGCTGGAGATGATACTGTGAAAGATCCCCAGCAGGAGACTTCTGAGGATGCTATTAATCTGCATAATGTTTTGGATCATCTCTAGAAGAATTCCCACGAGGGAAGTGATGAGGATAATGTTAAGGGTAATTCTGAATATGAGAACATCGACAAGGAGACTAAAGAAGCGAATGATGCTGACTACGGGGATACTAGTGAGATGAGCATGGAGACCAATGCTAAAAATGAAAAGGGCATTACTCCTTTGGAGTTTCTTTCTAAAATTTTTGATATGAATGCTAATTGGGAGGATGATGAACATCCTAACACTCCCTATGTGAACCCAACTATGGAGGGTACACTACTACATTTGGGGCCAAATTTCAACGGAAACTTCCGAGGGATGCTTTTTTTTGTGAATTTTTTTTTTGTAATAGTGCCCGATAGTGTTGCAATTTTGATGGGCTTTAAGTAGACCATCGAAATGCTGACATATGCGGGGTATATCATAAAAAAAGTGAAAATAGATCATTTTGATTTTTATTGTCGAAGAGAGAAAAGGAGCGGGACGAAGCAAAATTTAGGTCAAATTGCTGAGTGCAAAGACAGTGTAACTGGCTGGGGTGTAATGTCCTGTAGCTCCTCTTTCTTCATCTTTGATAAACATTGAAGGAGAAAAGTTCTATCTACATGTAAAGGTAATAATTTGTTTTCGTTGTTCCTCCAATTGTAACTGGCTGGGGTGTAATGTCATGTGTAATGGCTCCACGTTCTTGATCTTTGATCTTTGATAAACATTGAAGGAGAAAAGTTCTATCTACATGTACAAGGTAACATTTTTGAATATAAACTGAATTCTGTAGCGATCTATGTGATAAACGTATGGACTATTTTTCTGTTAAATATATAATATAATAATCGTTTAGATCTCATATCCGATTGAATGTTGTTTTAGGGTTTATTAATTATTTCAAGTAAAAGGGAAAAATGTAATCTGTGCCCTTAGGGTTTATTTTTTAGAAGTGAATGCTAACATTCAAACGTTGTTTTAGAGTTTATTACCTATTTCAAATAATAGGGAAAAATGTAATCTGTGCCCTTAGGGTTTATTTTTTCATAGTGAATGTTATATCCACAAACACCCACACTTTTCTTCTCAGACAAAACTTATCCTTTCCTGGATTATGACAGCCTTTTCTTTTCTCTCGTGATATACTCTCTGACTTAACACTGGGAATCTGGACTAGTTTTAAATGCACCGGACTGTGAATGGATATGCATTTCTTGACTGTGTAAGAAAGTTAATTTGTAATTTATTTAATGATGCTGTATGTGATCAACTGGAGAAGTAGAAGTTCTAGGTGGATTTTTTAATGATCACTAGGATAGCCATTATTCTCTATTCAGATTGTTGTCTTAAGCATATTAATTGTCTCTTATTAACTGTCGTGATATACTCATTTCCTTTAATCAATGCTAATTAAATTATGAGTGCTGAGATATTGGCGTTGCATTAATCTTCTATGAAGTTTCTACCTAAACGGAAGTTTAGGAATCCTTAATAGATCGATGCCATTATGTAATGTACATTCCTTGAATAGGTCTTTTCCCACTATCCAATTATTAATTGGTTGTCTTGCTTGAACACTATTACTATTTGATAAATAATCTTCGAACTAATATGCTATTGATTATAAGTAATATTAATCAACTGGTTAGCAATGTCAATTTTAATTTAATTGCTAACCGTTGTCTTCATAGTCTTGGGTCTTCCAGATAATTCTTATCAAGCCGGGTTTAGTTTTTTCACCATCGCTTAATGTCTATTGTCAATATCCATGGTTTGATTATTCTTCCTTCTAATCTTTGATTGACTAATCATGTGATCAATCCCTTAATCAATTCTGTCCAGCTAGATTATAACTCTCAATATCGATTGTAACTCCAATTTAATACTCCTCTACACGTCGTGTCTATCATGTTCTTAGTCACATTTTAGGTTTGTATTGAATATTTCGTATTTGATATTTATTATTCATTATTGTATTGTAATTATATTTAGTATTTGATATTATTAACCACATGTTATATTATTATATTAATTATATATCATATCAGTATACTGATGATATATCATAATAAATTTATTTATATTTATATATTGGTTATTATTTATTATAAGTTCTTTATATGGTAGAGTTCTACACGATTTTCTTATGTCACTTTATAATTTGATCTTGTAAAGACT